>JAJSOM010000415.1:0-11622 GCA_023052935.1 Piezodorus guildinii
TGAAATGATCCCGGTTGTGAATAGTGCCTCTCCAATCCTTTCAGACTAAAGTTTTTTTTATTATTTTAACGTATCTATATGCTACTCTGGCTAATCGGATGATGCTATAGTGCCTAGAATTGGAAGAGTCCCAAATTTCGTCTATCAAGGTTTAATTAGTCTAGATATCCTTATGAGAGTATCTGGCATAGAGTTGGAACCACCATTTTATCTTCTTCCCGAAGAACGGCATAACAAAGGATTTTTTACTGTTTTAAAAAACCCCAGGGCTATCTGTAGGGTTTGAACCTTCCAACCATGGGCTGTTAGTCACCAGAGGTGAGCACTGGAGTGAACTACTTTTTGAGGTATAGTCAACGCTCCATAGTATGAAATCAAAACACTGACCTTAATATTATCCCATTTGTATTATAGTTTATGTACTATTTTTCAAATTTACTAGAGGAATTAGTCCGGGTGGCGGTTGGTGAATGAGACAATTAAGTAGTCTCAACCATTTATTTTCTGCCAACGTTTTGACCCCCATAATGGGCCAGCATCAGGGCGTGTTGGAGGAGAGTGGAAACTGTGTTTCAATCTTATGATGATGACCTTTAATGGGGTTCAAATAATTATATCCACTTTTTTTTCACACCTAACAAGCCTGTGAAGGCTAAACGGGGGTTTCGCGGCCCATGAGGTGCAGGCGGGGGATAAATATTGAGTCAAAATCCTCTCGCTACCGAGAAGCGATCTATATATATTATATATATATATATATATTTTTTTTTTTTTTTTTAACTTTTTCAAGAAGATGGCCCCAGACCTTCTAGTGTAAATTACCCAGTGGAGTGTTGCCAATGGGCATATTCTCTTCATGTCTTTTCATATATATTATCTATATTATGAGCCAATTTACTTGATGTATTTACTAATACAGTTGTAAATTTCAATAAATTAATAACAAAAAAAAAAAAGAAGCTCTTTCAATCACCTGATTGCTGGGCAACGCCCGCTAAACGCGTGCTAACCCACTCTTTGAGTTGGTTGAATAACCTTGAACACCACCCAAATAATTTAGCAAGATCATTTTCAAGTTTCACCCATTCCTACTATGCCTCTAGATGGTTGAAACGGCAGTGGCCACGAGACCTTTTGTAAATATGTACAATGAAGCTCTGGAGATTGCTAGGTCTTCTAATCTAGCTGTATGTGCCGTTTTCGATGCCTGTGATGTGTGAATTAGTGAAAGTGACTGGGATTTCCTGGAGTTCTGATTTATTCTTTTCCTATGAGGAAAGGGATTGAAGCAAAGCTAGGCTGAGGGTTTCCCAAGGATTTTATGTAAACAGTGTATACATATATAAAATTGATAAGTTAATTTACTTTATTTTAATTTAATTAGCTCTACTCAGTTAGTTTTTCTACTTATATAATTTGAGAAAGGAGTCTAAAAGCCTAAATTTTTATTATAATACTAAAATAAAAGAATAGTTATCTACAAAAGTCAGTAAAGGTTAGTCTTGAAATGAGGCTATTTATCTATTTAATTTGAGGAGTGTTTACGATTCACAGTGAGGTTTTTAAAATATGTTTAATGATTTAATTATTTAGAAGGTGTCAGAACAAGATATTGTACTCGTTGGGGAAGATGAATATCGGCCAACTTTATCGAAGGAGCTTAAGCCTGCAGTTTAATTACTGCAGCTACTCCTCCCAACTTCCTAGACTACTTAAAACTTGAGATTGAGATGGGAAACAGTTCCGTGTTTTCTTAATATTCCCCGGGATTGAGTCTTATTCTTGTTCAAGGATTATAACTATGGTCAAGATTGGAACTCTTCTCTTATATAATAACAAAGCGATGATAGCACTTGAATTGCCGCTTCGTGTGTTTCATGATACTTAGTCAACATAATTTTTTTGTATAGAGCTGGTGTTGGCAATAATAATGTGAAAGACTAATTATAATCATAAGGCGTTAAGGAAACCAGGAAGCTAATTTTTTATTTTTTATTTTTTTTTTTTTTATTTTTATTTTTTTTATTTTTTAGGAGCCAAAAATTTAGGCTTGGAAAAGATCCGCAAAATATTTTTAAAATATTACAAAGTTATGAATAATTAATGAAATAATTCGGAATTACACTTAATCCGAAAGACAGATGTAATATACTTTAATTAATGCACATTATTAAACTTGTAAAATTAATCATTGATTACATTGAGACTTTAGAAAGTCAAAATTTCATCGACTGCGAAATGACTTTGAATATAACCCAGGATATCCTCTTCTTGGAAACGTATATTGCTGGGAGAGGTTAAGAGGAAGATAGTGATATATGGGCAATATATATATATATATATATTGAATTAATATTGGATACTTTTCTCATCATAAAAACAACTCTTGAATTTAAAGCTCAAAATAATTGAATCATTATACCTATTTTTAAAGTATAAAACTCCTAATTATTTTTAGTGTTTTAAATTTCTTTATATTTGTTTTTATATAACTTAAATATACCTAAACATTATTATTGATTTTAGGATCTATCTATAGATATAGTAGTTATTACAATAGTTAGATTAGCGAAAAATATGTACTGTTTAATTGTATTCATTATTTTAAAGCTTAGAAATTTTTTATCGCATGGTGTGAACAACAAACGCCTTAATATTATTTTTTTAAATTACTAAAATTATTAATCTGTCTGACATACAAATTTTAGTGGGAATATTTTATTCACAAAATATTATAAATATAAATGTAATAGGTTTATAAACCGTCTATCGTCGGTTAGTGTGAAGTGTGACTGAGAGAAGGAAGCGATAACAACTGATTGCTCAAAGGCATTCGATGCTGTCGGCTATGGCTTCATGTCTTGATTGATCTTGACTGTTTTGGAATATTTTCATCTCAGCATTTATATTTTTTATCACAGCAAGGTATGAATATATATATAATACAACAAAATAAAATAAAAACAATTTTTAGAAGGTAATTGTGAAGAACAAAATGAAAAATTCATGAATTGAATACACAGTTAAAATAAAGAGAAAGCTGAAGAAAAAAAAACAAAACAACTATATTCTGGAACTTTGTCCTCTAAGAATAACATATGATTTGACATAATATAGGATCTATATATGTCCAAGAACTAATGAAAAATAAACCAATTTAACATTACTAAAAATAATATAGTACAATAATTAGAAATGAATTATTCTTGTGGCAAAGAGATACTACTTAATAGAAAAGTTGAAATATCACAAATAATGAATACAATCGAACTAAAACTATTTCATTCTCAAGTAGCGCCATTTTAGGATGCTAGAAGGTACTGGAAAGTAAGGTATTTGAATGTGTAGAGGGAGAGAACATGACGTATATTTGATGGAAAGGAATTCCAGAAACTACTATACTACTCGCTCTCAATAATGTGGTGCTCTAGGATCTTTTTTTTTTTAAGGTCGAGAGAGCTAGCTCGGTCCAGGGTTCCTAGTACCAATTTTTTTAAAATATTAATGTATACGCATTTAGAATGTTTATTTTTTCTTATGCATGTTGTTCTGTTGTACATAATCGAGGTTAACGGCTGTACAATGAGATGATTGGGTCGAATCTAAGCATAGACGTGTATGCACCCCCATTTAGAGGTTTGGTAACCCCAAGAAGAGTCTCCCTACCCCAGAGCCGTCCCAATGCAGAAAAAAAAAAACCAAAAAAAAAAACCTGTATCACTACAACCCATGAAGAGTTTTGGGCTCAGTACATGCAGAGATTTGTACTGTTTCCAGGCCAACGGCCGTGCAATG
This sequence comes from Piezodorus guildinii, assembly GCA_023052935.1. NCBI lineage: Eukaryota > Metazoa > Arthropoda > Insecta > Hemiptera > Pentatomidae > Piezodorus > Piezodorus guildinii. Next base: position 3,796 of record JAJSOM010000415.1, read on the forward strand.
AGATGATTAGGTCGAATCTAAGCATAGACGTGTATGCACCCCCATTTAGAGGTTTAGTAAGCCCAAGAAGGGTCTCCCTACCCCAGAGCCGTCCCAATACAGAAAAAAAAAACTTGTACCACTACAACCAATGAAGAGTTTTGGGTTCAGTACATGCAGAGATTTGTACTGTTTCTAGGCCAACGGCCGTGCAAAGACGTGATTCGGCCAAGATCACGCTCAGCCGCCAGGTTTTCCCGTTTTTTGGGTACCCCCTGTATAGAGGCTGGGTGTGCCTCAGAAGGGTCTCCATGCCCCAGGATCGCCCCCCGGCCGAAATAACAGAATAAATAATATTCCACCACAGCCGGGATTAGAACCCACGACCCAGAGCACAGTAGACTAGCGCTCTACCCACTATACCACGCCGCTCCCTTTTTTTTTTTTTTTTTTTTTTTTTTTTTTACTGCAGAAAAATAAGAATAAATAATTTGTCCTACTACAGTCACTAAACTTCACCACTCACTAAACTCCTACTGTGTTAAGTGCAAAATGTAGTTCCGTTAATGTTAGCAAGATTTACTACACTTTACAAAACTGTGTTCCCGTTACACGTATTTGCGATATAACCAAAATCGCACACTCAATACGACAAAAGAATTGTGTATTCAGTAAATAAGAATTAATATTTTAAATGCAAGAATCACAAGGATTATGAATTAGTAGGTCAGTGTCAGAAGTATGTGGGGACAAGACGTAAACTGGAAGATAACAAGTTGTATTACTTTTTGATAAGGTTCAGTGGAAAGAGTTTGTAGTATAAATATGTAGGCTAATACTGCCTGCGGTCCCGGAGTTATTTTAATAGGAGCTGAGGCCGCAATGCGCCAATCCCGCTGGCTACCTCTTCTCATCTCTCTCCTCCTCTCTCTCTCTCTCCCTCTCTCTGTCGTCTTAAAAAAGTATATATTTATATCCAACCTTTGACGGATTTATGCTAGTTTATAAATATGTAAGTTAATCCATGCAGATATTGTGAGATGACCCTAAGCCAAAAGAAAGTATAGATGTAAGACTAATTAATGATTGTTCAGCAATTTTTATTTTTTTAAAGGAAAAAAACGCGAAGTAGTAAGATTTATTGAAAAAATAAACATGTAAGTCTACAATTTACTTAGGTTCAGTACATATACTCATCCGTACTATTTTAGGCTAATGGCTGTACTAGTTTTGTTTAATATGTATTTGTTTATTTTAATGATATTTACATCCGTAATTACAAAATAATACATTAAGAAAGTGTGATAATTGATCATATGAAGTTGATTCAGGTGTGTGAATAAACTAGACAGTGGTAGCAGTTTAGTATTAATTTAAATCAGTAAGACTCCAAGCCATCGTTATTTGTTAAAAATGCCAATCAACGTTTTTGACGAATCATTTTAAGACTGCCGATGTTTTGAATTTATTAAATGTTTAGCTAAAATAAACTAAATATAATAAATTAACTTAAATAAATCAAGAAAAAAATGACATTTTTGAAAAATTTAAGAACATGTATAGAACCGTTTAAAAAAATCAATTATTTGAAGTTAGGTGTTTAGTGAAAATCGCAAAGTTTTGGTTATGAGATACGAATTACGAGGCATGTTTTTTAAGTATGTACCATTTGGAATTAAAAAAAGACGTTCAAATATATCGCAATAATTTTATTTCTACATGAAAGCTTGTACGTTAATTTACTTTTCTACATAATTTCCATGAATTTTGAGGCACTTGTCATAATTCGGCACCAGTTTTTGAATACCCTCCTCAAAAAATTCTGCCGCCTGCCTTGTTAACCACTGCATCACAAATGTTTTGACTTCGTTATGGTCTTAAAAAGACGTTGCAAAGTTAGTAAGGGTATCGTTTTGCTGCATGACAATGCCCGTCCACATGTGGCTAATCGGACCAAAGATCTCATCAAATCATTTAAATGGGAAACTCTAGATCATCCTCCATACAGCCCTGATCTGGCGCCCAGCGACTACCATTTTTTCCTGCACTTGAAGAAACACCTGGGCGGTCGGCGTCTTCAAGACGATAACGAAGTCAAAACATTTGTGATGCAGTGGTTAACAAGTCAGGCGGCAGACTTTTTGGAGGAGGGTATTCAAAAACTGGTGCCGCGTTATGTAAAGTGCCTCAAAATTCATGGACATTATGTAGAAAAGTAGATTAAGGTACAAGCTTTCATCTAAAAATAAAATTATTGCGATATTTTTGCACGTCTTTTTTTAATTCCAAAACGGTACTTACTTAAAAAACATGCCTCGTATAAAGGACTACAGCCAGTTTTGTTTGTTTATTAATTTATTGCCACTTTATGCTGTTGTAGCTAATCGGACGATGCTAGAGTGGGAATTCTCAATTTTGTGTATCTAAGTTTAATTAGGATAGGGACCTTTAACGAGTAATTGACATCGCACAGACTCGGGTTGATCTTTTTACGTCCTCTATAACTAGGGATTTTTTACTCCCATTGTAAATTTCTAGGGCCACCTGCCAGGTTTGAACCCACAATCTGGACATAAAAGGTTGTAGTGCTAGCTACTATACCCCACAGGTGCTCTAATTAAGATCTACAATGTGGGTTGAAAAGTTGGCTTAACAAAAAATGGTCAAGACTTTTTACAATTTCTAATCATGAAGAGTAAAACTATACTAAATAAATGCTTCTTAACTATCTCTTCTTATTATAAATTTATTTATTATTACATTAATAATTCATTTATAACGTTTCGAGATTCATCATACCTTATCTTTATAATCAAAATTTTCCATATTGATTGTAGCTAAATTAGTGACTAAATTAATGAGATGACCATAGTTGACATATAAAAATAAAGATATGTAATAAAATATGACCTGTATTGATTCAATATGGAGAATTTTGATTCTGAAGATGAGGCATTATGGATCTCGAAATGTTATAAACGAGTTATTAATGTAATAATAAATAAATATATAAAAAGAAGAGATAGCCCCAAAGTATTTATTTTTAGTATGTTTAAGACTATTTCATCGTATAATTTCTCGAACGTCACCTAGACTACTTACCTAAATAAGAAAAGTGTTTTTCTTTTTAGAAGCTTTTGGTCCTAAAACGACTTTCGAGAAAAACCATTCTACTCCTCACCTACATCTACAACTCTATACTCCGCACTACATACTTTCCTAATCCCTGGAAATTATCTATCGTTAAAAGGATACCTAAACCCAAAAAGCCGCAAGAGTTTCCCTCTTCCTGCCGTCCTATCTCTCTTCTGCATATAATGGGTAATGTCCTGGAAAGACTGATCCTTAAACGCCTATACCCAATCCTAGAATTAAACCACATAATCCCAGACCACCAGTTTGGATTCCGAACATCCCACTCCACTATCCAGCAATGCCATCGTGTGGTGGATGTTGTCTTGTCTGCATTGCGCGGATTGTACTGCACGGGAGTCTTTATCGACGTGGAACAGGCCTTTGACGGAGTCTGGCACCCGGGACTGCTTTACAAAACTCCGTAAATTCCTGCCACCTACGTACTTCCTCATTATCCAGTCCTACCTTTCTGATCGAGCCTTCAGAATCAATAACAACAGATTCTATTCATCCATTTTTTCCCAGTCTGCTGGTGTTCCTCAAGGCAGTATCTTAGGTCCCATTCTTTATACAGTTTATGCAGCTGATATCCTATCACATCCCAATACTTTCCTTTCTACTTATGCAGATGACACTTGTGTATTATCAGTCAATAATGATTCCACTCTTGCCTCTCAAAATCTTCAATCTCACATCAGAGACCTTGAGGTATGGTGTCAAAATTGGAGAATTAAAATATATTCCAACAAATCCCACCAAATTACCTTCACCCTACGTCGTAAATCTATGACATTCTGCCCTACAGTATCCTATAATAATATTCCGCTCGTTCCAGTTGAACAGATTCGCTACCTAGGACTTCTACTTGACAAACCTAGGGTGGAATCCGCACACTCGATTGAAACGACAAGAAACTACTCGCCGCTTTCGGCTACTTCAAGACTTACTAGACAAACGCTCTAAACTCTCACTTACCTACAAAAGACTCATCTACATGACCATCATAAGACCTATCTGGACTTACGGAGTAGAGCTATGGGGCTCCACTAAACTATCAAATTCTTCCCGTATCCTTACAATTAAAAATCCTAAACGCCTCTTATTTTGTCACGTTTAAGCTTATCCATAAAGAGACCTTAGTATTCCCTTTGTAGGTGATTTGGCCCGAAACAGGTATCAATCCTTCCATGACAAACTCCAATTACACTCTAAACCATAGTTTCCATCCTTGTTTCCCCTTCAATTCCCTACCATCCTTCGAGGCGTTTGAAAAGAAGATGGCCTCGAGACCTTCTTGTTTAGATTGATTACTAGAGTGCTGCTAATGGGCAGTTTCTCCTCACGTTTTTCATGTGCACTATCTTATAGCAGCACATTTACTTGATATATCCCTATACAGTTGTAAATTTCAATAAAATATAATAATAAAAAAAAAAGAAGCTTTTGGGATCATATGACATAGCTAAATAGTGTTTGGAATAAAACCTGTATTATGCTGGAATACTAGTCGCATTCTCGCACTAAGTCCTTTTAAAAGAAATCATTGAAAAATTTGTAAACTTAATGAATTCCATCATGTTTAATCTTCAATAGGAGCAATATAGGAAATGAGATAGCGATGACAATATCCCAAACCTATCTAAATCCTAAAGCGGACCTGATTATGCCTCCTGGGAAGCGGGAGGGGTTTCCATACAAATCTCCACTCTTTTCCCAGAGTCACATCACGTCCCTCCCTTCTTAATTTTCATTGAATCGGCTCTATTGATCAATGCTAACCATCCTCCATTCCTCTCCTGTCTCTTTTCAAGTGTCGGCATTTTGTCAGATGCAAATGTCTCAGCGTATGTGTATATTTATTGTTTATAGAACCATTAATGCTTTATATTCAGAAAAAGGTTAATTTTCAGGTCACTACAACTTTTGGGTTTAAGTAGCCTTGAATCCCAGGACTTGATAAACGTCCCACTTAAAATCATCATACACGACTATAACAGCAAGAAACTGCTCGCCGTTTTCGGCTACTTTGACACTAGACTAACTCTCAAACCCTCCACTAACAACAAAAAGTAAATTATATTACCATCATTAGGCAATTATCGACAATTGGACAATAACATATTTTTTTAGGTAATTTTTTTCTCTCTGACACATCAATAGTAATATGTGTAATGTCCTTATAAATGTATAATGTCCCGTTATAATGAATCTATAAACAAATCTATACTGAATTTTATAATGATATGGAGATTTATAAAAAACTGATCAAAGTAAGTGATTGAAGTAGATAATATTTATCATTGTTAGATTCTCCAATAGAGAATTTGCCCCCTAATATCCTTTAATAACATGACCCTTAGTCCTGTAGAACAAATCCGATAACTAGGTCTCTATCTTGACAAGCGCCTTACTTGGAATCCTCACACAAGACTGAAACCACAAGAAACTGCTCGAAGATACCGATTACAACACTTCCTAGACTTTCCCAAAACGTCTAGTATATTACAAAAGACTCATTCACATCACTATTATCACACCTATTTAGACATGTGGAATCGAGCTTTGGGGCTCTACGAAACCATCTAATTCCTCCCGCATCCAATCCTTACAATCCAAAATCCTTCGCAAAATCCTGAATGCTCCTTATTTTGTCACAAATCAACTCCTCCATGATCACCTAAACTTCCCATTTGTTGCAGACATAGCCCGTGATAGATACACTTCTTTTCATTCTAAACTCCCTGCCCACACAGACTCACTTGTCCGTAATTCATCTTCCTTAGATATCCCTGAAAACCCTTGAAAAGAAGGTGGACTCGGGACCTACTGCCTTAAAGTAGTTATTAAAGTGAACTACCACTGGGTAGTTCTTTCTCAAGACATTTTCATGACTTTTCTTCATACTGCATATTTACTCATTGTGTTGTTTAATACAGTTGAATATAAAAAAAAAAAAAAAAAAAAAAAAAAAATTAAAGTGTTCTTAAATTGATATTAACAACAGAGGCAAGTGAAAGTTGTTTGTTGCAAGCAGCAGATTTTTTTTTTTTTTTTACATTGCCGTGTGTCCTCAAACGTTGAGTCAAAGTAATGAAATATATTTTGGATGAATAAAGACCATTTAATTACTGCTAAATGTGTGGTTCTTCCGGTCTGAATTAATATAATTTCTCTTTTTTGCTTCAGAGGATGATAAATTAGAAATTGTACATAGAAAGAGAAAAGCGAGGAGACGGGAGCACTCTGGAGAGAAATGCTAATGACTTGTGAAGCTTGAAGAGGACGCGAGGGAGCCTCAAAAGCTGCTATTTTTATAACGAAGGCCTCGGAGCGGGACTTTTCACTGCAACAATATTCCATCACCACTCCGGCCAGCTTCCAATTAACTATCTTTGTTTTTAAGCAGCTGCCTGGAAAATTGCTTGATATTTTGACTTTGTCGTGGTTAGTAAGCGTACTTTGTAATGCTTATCCAACCTTAGCGTGTTTGGTACATATTAGGATCAAATATGTGATATTTTTAATATTTGTTTAAAAAGTTCACGCCGGCGCGTTTTCAATGTCTGCTCTGTGGGGCGGCTCTCAAAATCATGCCACGTTTTATCGATTATTGCCTGTTTAGACCTGTATACGTTTGCTAACAGTCTATTTAGTGATTATTGTGTAACTTGTGTAATTCGTGCGTTTTTTTCATACTAGCAAAGATTTTTGCCCGTAAGTATAACTCGAAAGGCAGTTAAAAAGTTCTATTTTGTTATTATTTTGTCCTAATAAATAATAGATAACATGGATATGGAAATACCTGCGGTACGCGCAGCCCGATACGACAGACTAGTGCGGGCCACTTGTGGTATGCGCCGGCGTGAACGTGTCAAGAAGAAGAAGAAAAAAAAAATTATTCTGGGACTAAGTCCCCTTAGAGCTCTTGATCTTTGAAAGAAAGATTTTGCGGCGCATATTTGGGCCCATTAAAGTTGGAGATCAATGGAGAAGGCTCTACAACCGGGAACTATATGCACTATTTGGAGAAACCAATATTGTACGCTACATAAAGTGTGGTCGATTAAGATGGGCGGGCCACTTGGCAAGGATGGACGAGGAGGAAATTCCCAGGATGTTACTGGAGGGAAAACTGGACCGCTCAAGAGGAAGTGGAAGACCTAGGCTGCGCTGGGAAGATGCTGTCGCAGAGGATGTCCGGACCCTTCTGGACGGGCGGAATTGGAAAGCAGCTGCACAGGAACGAACCACCTGGCGAAGGCTCATTGAGAAGGCCAAGGTTCACATCGGACTGTAGCGCCACTGTATTATTATTATTATTAAGTCTCCTTAGAATAACATGAAATTTGCCTTAATGAAATATCTACATTTGGCCAAGATACAAAATTATTGAGGAAAAATAAAAATAGATTTAACATAAATAAAAAAAAAAAGGTGGAGGTACTGAAAGTGGTATTTAAAAGTGGTAAGTGAGGTCACTCGAAGGATGTTTGAAGAAAAGAATTTCAAATACTGGTGGGACGGGCTAGAAAGAAAAAATCGGGAAGGGATATAAATGTCTTTCGTGTTCGGATCTAGTTTTTGGTGAATAAGTTGATGGTTTCAACTGCAGAAGATCGTATATAAGAGAGGGTGCTTGGAGTTGATGGTTTGGTATAAATATTGTCTACGGGTTTGGGAAAAAAGCCAATTGACGAGTGATGCCAAGTGATT
>JAJSOM010000416.1:0-10815 GCA_023052935.1 Piezodorus guildinii
ATTTTTTTAAACTTGATACCCAAATTTTTTTTTTTACCTGGTAGAATTTGATAAATGGCCGCTTCCCCAAAGAAATTTTCCATGGGTTCTATTCCTTTTTAGATTAATCAAGGCAGTTTTTTTTATGTTTTTGTCATTTTTTTTTTTTTAATATCGATTGTTTCCCTTTTTTTTGAGATTTTGCTCAACCTATTTAGTTGGGTTAAAATCACGAATATGGGGGCCAACCGCTAGATTTTTTACTACATATTTCTTTACCAAAGAAAATTGGAATTTATTGTTTTTTTTTTCTTTTAGGGTTTGGGGGACTCAACAATTAAAGGAGCGGGTTTTAGCCATATTTGGATTTTACCTAATTAAAATTTCTATGATTGATAAAAAAAAAACTAAATGGAGCATTAGTAGAAGTAAAAACCACCTTTTTTCTTTCATTTAAAAAAAAAATATTTTATTTTAATTTAAAAAATTTTAATATTTCTAATAATTAGAAATTTTATTTATAAAAATTTTTTTAAAAAATTTTTAAAAATTATCCATATTTTTTATATGAATAATTTTGTTGAAAGATTTAAAAAAACTTTCCTTTGTGAGATTTCTAAAAAATCCTTTTAATATAGATGTCTAATAAAAAAAATAGATCTATAAATAAAATTTTAATTTTTAAGGGGAATTTTAATTAAAAAAAAAGTTATTTAAATTTAAAAAATTTATAAATTTTTTTCTTAAACCGTCTTATGGAAAATTTTTCCAATATATAAAAGGAATTTTTTTTTTAAAATTGTATATTAAATTAAAAGCAACTTTTTACGTTTATTTAAAAGGGGGTTGATGTAATTTTCTATAAAACAAATCGCAAATTTTTGAAAAGGCAAATTTTCATGCCATTAAGGGCCTGCTTTTTATTTAAAAACTTTATTTATCATTTGAATAAAAAATATTTTTTTTCCCTAATCTGCAATTTTAAAAATAATTTTAAAAAATCCTGATTTTTGCTTGATACTTGCTAAGTTATATAATAAAAAAAAAAATTTTAATCCCTTGGAATTTATTTTCAAAATAAATATTCTTTGATAGTTATGAAAAAAAGTCAAAAAAAAAATATTTTTTTCCAAAAGGGTTCCATTTCCTTCGCATTAAAGAGTAACTGAAAAAAATTTATTTTTTAAAAAATTCAGTATTCACAAAAATATTAAATAAAAATTTAATAATTTTCATATTAAAATTTTTTTTTATAATTGAATTTTTTAAAAATTTTATTTTTTTTTTAAAAAAATATTTGATTTTTTTTGACAATTATTAAATTTTAATTATTAATTTATATTTTTTTAGAAAAAAAAATTGCTATCATTTAAAAACTACTTTTGCTATGATTAAAAAACTACTTTAAAAAATTACACTTTTTTTTTTATTTCACTTCCTTTTTTTAAGATAATTTTTAATAATTTCTACATTGTATAATTTTTATAAAATTTTTTTGAAAAAAAAAGGAGTATTTATTATGTATTTTTTTTTAGTTATGTGGTGTATTATTAGAATAATTTTTTTAAAATTTTAATTTTAAAATATTATTTTATTTTCCCAACTATTAATTTTTAAACAAGAATTTAAAAACCCGTAATGATTTCCCTTCTTAAAAAAAAAGATTTTTTTGGTTTAAAATTATTTAACCCCCTAAATTTTTTATTTTAAATTTTCATGAATTATAATTTTTAAATATTTTTTAGTTTGTTTAACTTTTCAATTAAAAAATTTATTTTGTTTGATCTATACCTTTTTAGTTAATTCTTAAAAAAAAGAAATATCAATTAATTTTTTTTTTAAAAAAACGGGGATTATTATTTTAACAATAGGTGTATTAAATTGATTTACATTAAAAAAATAACTAAAAATTTTCATTGTTTTTTTATAAAAAAATAAATTAAAACTTTTTTTCATGTTTTTTTTTTTTTTAATCTTACTTTTATCGGGTTTAATATTTTTTTTAAATATTTATTCTGTTTTTGTTGCTCGGAAAAAAATGGGAATTTTTATTTTTTTTCCCAAATTATTTATTAATATATGGTTATTTGGGAAACTATAGGATGCCCTTATCATGATCTTTCTCATAAAAGAAATAAACATGTGCATAATAAATTTATTAATAAAAACATACAGTTATAAAAGAATTTTAAAAATTTTTTATTAAAAAAATTAAAATAATTTGATTTTATTTTGTTTTTACCAAATTTTTAAATTTTCCTTGTAATTTTATTGGGTTAGATTTAAAAAATCTAAAAAAAATTTTTAAAATATAATTTTTTTCAGTAATATTTTTTTTCAGGGTATTTTACGTAATAAAAATTTTTCTTTACGAAATTTTAAAAAAATTTAATTTTTTTTAAATAAAAATTTTTTTATTTGGGAATAATTTTTTTCTTTTGAAAAAAAATTGGAAAAGTAAAAAACTACTCAAAGTTTTTTCAATTCAATAGTTAGTATTATTATTTTTTAAAATTTTTTTGTTTTTTTTACTACTGTCGGAAAAAAAATTTTTATACTAAAAATTATTAGTATGAATAGATTATTAAAATAATTTTAAATTTTTTAAAAAATTAAATTTTTAAAAAAATGGTTTTTTATTAAAGGCAAAAAATAATAATATCCATACCAAAATAAAATGTTATTAAATATATTTCATTGGATATCTAATTGGGTGGGTAGTTTCAATTCTTTTTTTTAAGAAGAACCCAGGGAGTGAGTTTTAATTAAATTTTTTTTTTAAAATATTCAATTAATAATAATTTAAAAAAAAATTAATTATTAGATTGTTGAAATGTTTATATTTCAAAGCCAGTGATATTATTTATTACTCATCAAAGCAATAAAATAGAAATTTTCCACAAAAAGCGTAAAATAGGATATAAACTAATGGGGCCCTTAATTTTATAAAGCTTTAAATCAGTTGGGTTATTGCCTTTTTTTTTTTTACTGGGTTATTAATTGGAGTTATAGCAAACCACGTATTCTAGTTAAAAAGGGGCGTGCTGTTACAAAATTTAAATGAATTTTCAGGTTATTGATTATTTATGTTTTTTTTTCCTGTAAAATAGGTATTTTTAGATTTTTTTATCTTGCGGTGAATTAATATTTTAGAAAAAAAAAATAAAACCGGTCGCTTAGAAAATCGTAACACGTATTTGTGGTTATTATTAAAATTACCCAAAAAATGGTTCAATAAATCTAAATTAAGATTTTCAAATTTTTATTTTTTTTTCTTAAACCTAATAGCGGATGTTTGCAACAGTTCTGTATTTTGGGGAAAATTTGCCGTTATTTCGTCAAGGTATTTTCGGCTATTCATTGGTAATTCAAATTGGGGAAAAATTATTTTACTAAAAACAAATGATGGATTTGTTAATTTTATACATTAATTTTTGGAAGATAATCCCAACTAAACCACCCTAGTAATATTGGAAAATGGTGGTTTTTTATTTTGGCAAAACCCCGGTGGGGACCCGGCCGATGAAGTAATTTCCCGCGGATCATTAATTTGGCAGAATCTCGTTTAAAACGGTGTACAAATGTCGTTTAAATTGTTTAGATTTTTAGCAGGAAAGTTTTTTTTTTTTTTTCGTTTGGTCCGTGGGGTTAAAGCGCATGAAAAAGTGCTTTGGGGGAATCCATTGGTTGTTAGGAAGCGCTTGCAAAAATAAAGTTTTATTTTCGTATAATTTTTTTTCGTCGTATTGGATTTTGCGTCAACAAATCGTAAAAATTTAATATTATTATTTATATTCATATATTGGCTTATTACTGGGGAAGTTTTTGAATTTTTTTGTTGATCCAAAAAAATTTTTTAAAAAAAAAAAAAAATAAAAAAGTTTTTGGGAAAAAATGGAATTTGACCTTTATGGCCCACGTAAAAGGGAAGGTCCTTGCAGTAACGGTTTAATTGGGGCATTATTATTGGCCTTTTTTGATTGGGAAAAAATTGAAAACAGGAAAAAGCTTTATTTTAACCTTTCTCCTCCCCCCTATGCCAAAAAAACGAAAAAAAGCAAAAAAAAAAATTTTTTGCAAAAAAAAAAAATAAACCCGTTTACCCCTTCAAAATTTATTGCATCCTGGTTTCCAGGTTTCCACGAAAAAAAAAAATTAAAACAATTCAAAAAACATTTACTTATTTCTGTTTTTTTTCAAGCTCGTAAAAATTTTTGGGGAAAATATGGGGGACTAAAAACCCCTTTTTTTTTTGGTTCCTAGTTGAAGATTTATTTGGAACGCTATAGTTACTGCAGGCTTTTAAACGTTGGGCGGTAGGAAGTTTAATTATTTATTTGTTTCCTCGTAAAAAAATGATTTCTTTAATTAGTAAGGAATGGGGCCAGTCGAGCAATTCTTTTTCAAGAAAATTTATTAAGAGGGGGGCGTTAATAATTTTTCAATTTCAAAGGGGGGGCGGTTTATTGCACCGTTAAAAAGGTGGTTGTTTGTAGATAATCAACTTAGTTTTTGATTTGGTTCTTCCAATCCTTGATATGGGGTTTAAGTTTATGGCTTTTAAAATTTTTTTAAAATTTACTTTAGTGATAGATGATTTCAAGCATTAAAGGTTAATTGGAAATTATCTTTAACATTCAAAACCAGAAAATTTATATCGGGTTCTTCTAAAAAACTACTTGATAAAAAAATTCCATGGTCCAAAAAACGCTCTTGGTGGCATCGTTTTATAGAGGAGGGATTATTTTATTTTTTTTTTAGTCCTTTTGTTATAAAAAAAAATATTTTTTAAAAAAAAAAAAATAAAAAAATTTTTAAACTTTTATAAAATTAAAAAAATATTTTATTATTTAATTACAAAAATTTTTAAAAAAGGTTTTTCTTGTTGGGGAAAAAAAAAACTTTTTAAAATACCAACTCAGTAAATTTTTTTTTTTACCTACTTTTAATGGAAGTGTTTGGGACGGAAAAATGGATACTCTCAATAAAAATTTTTTTTATGTCAAGCTTGTTGTTTTTCCCATAATTTTCCCCTAATGTTTAATTGAATTAGGTTTTTTTTTTTTTGCTTTAAACTTCCTAAAAAATTTTTTTTTTAGTAAATTCTAAAGTAAGTTAAATAAAATTCCACCCAGATACCCCTGTGGGCCAAATATTAAAAAAATTACAATTTTTGGGTTGCTGAGTTTTAATATAAAATTTTTTTTTTTTAGATTTCTTTGCCCAATAATTCAATTTTTTTTACTGTAGGGATATTTTATTTTGTAATTTTTGCATTATTTACTTTTTCAAAAAACATCCATCTTATATAAGTGGAAAAATCTCGTTTTTATTTTCCCCTAATTTTAAATAAATTATTTTAAATTGTTTTTCTCCTTGCTAATATTTTTGCATGTGTTTAAAAATTTAAATTTTGCCATAATCAGGACCGTCCCCAAGGGACCCAAAAAAAAACTGTTAAAAAATTTGTAATTTCCTGTAGTGGGGTAGAAATTTTAAAATTTAAAATAAGGGAAATTTAAAATGAGCCATTAAATTCATTAGATTTTCCTTAGTAAGCCCGCCCTAAAGGTGAAAAATAGGATTTTTTTCAAACAGGGCAAACATTTAATCCGAAAAAAAATGGTTTGGGTTTTTTTTTTTATTTTAAAATTAAAACATATTACAAAAACTTGGGTTGAAAACATAAAAAGGGAAAAATGGACTAATTTTTGTAAAAATACGGGCATAAATTCAAGAAATATTTAAAATGTTGCTTTTGAAATTAAAAACCTCATTTTTAAAAAATATGGGGGCTGGGACTAAATTGAATTCACGTTACACCTTGTAAAAATTGCTTTGGCCTAAAAAATGGGAAAAGACCACGATTTAAAAAAATCATTATTGTGAAAAAAACAAATCAAAGAAGCGACTTATTAATTTAATATAAAAAAATCATTTTTTTTGAACGTAAAATGCCGGGGCATGTGGTTAAGAATTTTTTTCTAATCTTTTCTCTTTTTAATAGCCAAATTCAGAAAAAAAAAAAGATTTTGTAAAAAAAATTTGGTCAACACCAAATTACTTGGGTTGTCCCAAATTTAAGTAAAAACCGATAACTTCACATTGGAAAAAACCAATAAATCAGCCTACAACCCAGTTTTACTAAAAAAAAATCATATTTTAATTTCCTTTGTGGTAATTTAAAATTTAAAAATGAGGTGATGTACGTAAATTGGATGCTCCACGGTCCTAAAAGCAAATTAAAATTTAAAAAATTCCCCCTATTGGACTCCAACATAATTTGGGATCGTAAAATTGTTTTCGTCCATCAAAAAAAATTAACAGGTTTGCTTTAAACATTTTCTTTAATTAAGATTAAAAAATCTGCTTCATGGAAAAAAATGTTTTCCCATTTCTGTGCAAAAATAATAATTAATGCATCAGCATTTTTTTTAAAAAAGATTTTCTTTGGTACTCATAAAGGGTTTTTTTAAATTGGGGTTTGGAAATTTCCCATAATGGCGGTATGGCCCCCCAAATTTATGGCAAGGTGGTAAAAAAAGCCCTTTTTATTTTTTCGGCCCCCCTTGGCCCCAAAGGGTTTTTTTTCCCTTAATATTTCCAAAATAGATTTCGTTTTAAAAGGGGGTATCAATTTTGGTTTTTAGGTTTAAAAAAAAAATAAAACCCCCATAACCCCAAAAAATTTTTTTAAATTTTTTTTAAAAATTATTGTCAAAGTGATTTTTTAAAAAGCGGGTTCCCCTAAAATTTTCTTTTTTGAAAAAACCCAAATTTTTCATGTTTTCAAAAAAGGGGGGTGTAAAAAGATGAAAGGGGTTAAATTTTATTAGTTTTTTGGGGCCCGTGGGAAATTTAAAAATTGTATAATTTTTTTTGGGGAAAACCCAAAAGCCAAAACCCTAACCACAAAACCCGGAAAAAATAAAAAAACGTAAACCATACGTGGGGGTCTTTCGGGGCCAAAAGGCCTCTTCGTAACCTTTTTTTTAATAAACAGCACCGAAAAGGGCTCAGGAAAAAAATTAAGGGCCCTTCATTGATAAAAAAATTAATTTTTTTTTTTTGGGTAAACATTAAAAAATTAGCAGCGTATTTAGTAAAATTTTTGGGGACTACGGGGAAAATTTTCCCTTAAAAAAATTTTACGGGGTCTTTAAAATTTTTTTTAAAAAAAAATTTCATATAATTTATATACTAATGTTTTTTTTCTTTTAAAAAATTATCAGGAAAACCAATGAAATACGTTCGGGATACATTTCAATCCCTTTTACTGGGGTGAAAACCTTTTTCCCTTTAAAAAATTTTTTGGGGTTTGCCCCCCAATATGGAAAAAAAGAATAGTATTTTTTTTCGCTTATTTTAAAAATTTTTTTTCATGGGGTTGAATTTTAAAGGGAAAAAAGGGGGTTTTGTTTTAAACCCACTTTGGGACAGAAAAAATTTTTTTTTAATAAATTTTTTTTTTTCCGTGGCTAAAAATTTTTCAAAAAAGGGGCTTATTGGGGGGAAAAATTTCATTAAAGTAAAAAATTTTGGAAACACCATATTGATTTTGATGGGGTGTAAAAATAAGGGGATCATTTTTAAGCCAGCATGAATTTTTTTAACCCCCTTCTTCTATATTTAGGGAAAAAAATTGGAAAGGGCCGGGGAAATGGAAAAGTTTTTAAATTTTCACTAAAAAAATTTTTTTAAAAACCTGGGCCTTTTAAAAAAAAAAGGGGGAAAATAATTTTTTTTTTTAAAAAAGTTTTTAAAATTTTTTTCTTCATCAATATTTAATTTCACAACAATGGAAAGTCCTACTTTCTGGGTAAAAAAAATGGGGCCCCCCCTAAAAAAAAATCCAACAAAAATCCCAAAACCAAAAAAAAAGGGTTTTGGTTTTATGTAAAAATTTTCTTTTTTTATTTTAAAATTTTTTTTTCTTGGGAAATTTTTGATTTTAAACCCAAAATTTTAAAAAAACATTACCAATATTGGGTGGTTTTTGGACATAATTTTTAAAAAAATTGGGGTTGGGAAAAAAACCTAAAATTTTTTACCGGGGAAAACATAACTGAATAACCTTTTTAAAAAGAAAATTTCCCCGTACCGTCTCTTTTTTTTTATTAGCATAGCAAAAGAAATCCGTTTAAATTTTAATTTTTTCCCGGGTTTTTTTAACTCGGGAAAAAAGCTGGGGAAACAAAGAACATTCCCCAAAATAACCCTTTCCAAAAAAAAAATAATAACGGGCCAACAATAGGGTAAAATTTGGAAAGGGGAAATTTTCCAAATTTTTTTGGTTTTTTTTTAATAAAAATTAAAATTTTTTTGGCCGCCCCTAACCAAACCCGGATTTAAATTTTTTGGGGGACTATGATAAATTAAATTTTATTTCCAATTTGCCCGTTACATTTTTGGGACAGGGGGCTTTCTAAGGAAAATTTTTGGGTTTTGGCCCACTTTTTTTGAAAAAACGAATTAAAAAATTTTTTGGGTAAAAATTTTTTTTTAGTAAAAAATCGGATTTTAATTCATCAAATTTAAAGACAAACTGGTTAGTAAAAAATGGCCCACAGGTTTTTTTACCTACTAAAAAAGGGGTAAAGCGCACACAATTTTTTGGGGTTTCCTAAACCCCCTTTGGGAAAAAAAACCCTTTTCCCTTAAATTGGGTGATCGGGAAAATAATGGCGGGGGAAAATAGGGGGTTTTTTATTTTTGAGGGGGAAAGGGGGTTTGGGGCTTTAACCCCCGGGGTTTTTTTAAAAATTGGCCCTTTTTAATTCAAAAAAAATTTGGGGGGGATCAAAATGATTTTTTAAAAAAAGCATGCTTGGAAAAAAAATGGGTAATAAAAAAATTTATATCAAATTAAAAAACCTGCCCTAGTTTCTTTTTATTTACTAAACTAAAATTGTAAAATTTTAAAGGGTTTTTTCGACTAGGGGGCAACATTTCTTTTTTGGTATAAACTTTTAGTAAACAGGTAACCAAAACCGGGGTACCCCAAAAAACCCCGCTATTTTGGGAAAAAAATTGCTTTTTTTTAAATTTTTGGGATAATAATTTTTTCACATTTAAAAAAGGGTCCCCTAAAGAGAAAAAAACTTTTAAAAAATTAAAATTAAAAATTTTTTTAAAAAAAAAAAAAATAATGGGTTTTCAAATTAAAAATTTTTTAACAAATTTGAAAAGGAGATTAAAAAAAAATTTTTTTCAAAAAAAGTGTATATTATTAAAAAAAGTAAATTTATTAAAAATAAATTTTAAAGGTGTTTTTCGGTTTTTTCTATCCTGGAAAAATAAAAATCAAAAAAAAAATTAAAATTTAAGGGGGGAAAAATTTAAACTTTAATAAAACTTTTTTTCATAAAGAAAGGGTATTCAAAAAAAAGGAAAAATATTTTTAAAAAAAAAAAAATAATTGATTTTTTTTTAAAAAAAAAAATTTAAAAAAAAAAAATTTTTCGTTTGTAAATTTTAAAAAAGGGTGTTTTCTTTCAGGGGGGGAATTTTAAAAAAAGGGGATTAATCTTCTTATCAAAAAGGGAAAAATAAAATTTTTAAAAAAACTTTTTTTTAAAATGTTTTGTTTTAGTTTAATATTTTAAAAAAATTAAAATTTAATATATTTTTTTAAAAAAAATTTTTTCTTTGTCATCATAGGGGAAAAAAAAAAAATTTTTATATTTTAAAACAAATTTTTTCTATTATGGTATTTTAAAATTAAAAAAGAAAAAAAACATTATAAATAAAAAAAAATTAATTAGAAAGTATTTTGGGACATTCATTTAAAAAATGATAAAAAAATATTAAAAATTTTTTTTTAAAATTTTTTAATAAATTTTAAAAAAATTTTTTTATTAAATTTCAAAAAAACGATTGATAATAAAAAAATCATATAACATCACCTAAGGGTTTCTATTTTAATTATTATTTTTAAAAAAATTTTTTTTTTTATTTTCATAAATTTTAAAATTTTTTTAAAAACCCAAAATTTAAAATTTTTTTTAAAAAACCAATAAATCTTTTTTTTTAAAAAAAATTTTATTTAAAATAATAAATTTGGGGGGAGATTTAAATTTTTGGGGACTATTAAAAGGGAAAGGGATTTGGGAAATTTTGGGTTTGTATTTGGGGGGGTTTTGAATTTTTTTCGGGGCGGGGCCCCCCCAAAAAAAAAAAAAAAATAGGAAAAAATTTTTTTGCATTAAAAGTTTTATTAAAAAAAACTGAATAATGGGGGTTATAATGTTTAAAAAGCATGAAATTTAAAAAAACCCTGGGTTTGGGTTTTAATAAAAAAAGTAAAAGTAGGGCTAATTATTTAATTATTTAAAGATAAAAAAAAAGGTTTTGAGGGGCACTAATGGGAAAAAAAGATCCCTACTAAAACTTTAAAGGGGCAGGGGAAAAAAAGGAGTTAAAAAATAGTTGCTGGAAAACAAAAGGGGTTTATTTTCTTTCTAAAAAAAAAAACGGCAAAGGGAAAACCCTAATTCATGGGGGAGGCGGGTTTCGGGGAAAAATTTTTATGACAGGGGCCCTTTTAAAAAGGAAGGGGTACTCCAAAGGGTTTTTTATTTCGGGAAAAAAATTTTTTTAAAAAAATATTCTTTGGGGAAAAAAAAAAAATTGTATCTAATGGCTTCATGGGGGACGACCAAAAAATTTTTTTAGGCCCTTTTGCAAAAAGGGGTTTTTAATGGAAAAATTTTTTTTATTTATTTTAAGGTCTTATGACTACTATTTATTTGGGCCCTCCACGGCAAAAAAAAAAAAAAAAAAACAAATGGGGGGCGGGTGTTTCTAAAAAAGAATTGGGGGGGGGGGACGTAGTGT
>JAJSOM010000417.1:0-11823 GCA_023052935.1 Piezodorus guildinii
TCGCACCAAATATTTTACGCAGTACCTTGTTTTCGAAAACTTTAAGCCGTTGTTCATCCTTCAAAGTAAGCGGCCATTTAACTAAAGCGGAAACATAACTATATCGAAATAAAAACTGTTTGAATGTATAATGAAGGAAAAAAATTAGATGAAATTAGTGTGAAGTTGAAATGAACAGTTCAGTTCTTTTTATTTTATATTTATTTAAAATCAGTAAAGTGAGAATTAAAGATTGAGAGAATCTTTTCTATTTTTATCTTAAAATCACGTGTTAGTTTATTTAAATTGTTATGATTTCGATGATATTTAATGTGTATTAAATCCATCTTTATAATCGAAAAATTATTTGTATTAATCTATAAGATGTTGTGAATATTCATTCCACTAAATTATCGTTATACTTATGAGAATTGAGATCACTTGTAGCTAGGTGGTCCTAGGATTTTTAATGGGAGTAAAAAATCCTTAGTTACGCCGTCCTTCGGATGTGACGTTAAAAGGTGGTCCCGAGCCTGTGCGATATCAGGTACTCGTTAAAGATCCCTATCCTAATAAAACCTGGATGGGCAAAATTTAGGACTCCCACTGTAGCATCGTCCGATTAGCCATAGTAGCATAAAGTGACGTTAAATAAATAAATAAAAAATAAAAAAAACTTTTAATTCAAGAATTAACAAAAGAATTCAAGAAGTAAACGTTTTTAATACCTTAAAATCTAACCTCCAAGCGACCTTTTTGTCTCTTAAGGCGCGTTTATACTGCAAGCGTTTTGGTGGCTAATGTTGTTCTCAAACCGACGGCTTTCCCCACTATTTTTCTTTATTCCAACAGATGGACTGGAACGACGAGAAGAAAGATCGTGTAAAGGAGCCTTTAGGGCGTGTTTATGCTGCACGCGTTTTGGCGGCTGAAGCGGTAGAGGTTTACTAGAATTCTAGGAACCGGCTACTGTATCAGCCACCAAAACGCTAGCAGTATAAACGCGCCCTAAAGGCTCCTTTACACGATCGTTCTTCTCGTCGTTCCAGTCCATCTGTTGGAATAAAGAAAAATAGTGGGGGAAAGCCGTCGGTTTGAGAACAACATTAGCCACCAAAACGCTTGCAGTATAAACGCGCCTTAAGAGACAAAAAGGTCGCTTGGAGGTTAGATTTTAAGGTATTAAAAACGTTTACTTCTTGAATTCTTTTGTTAATTCTTGAATTAAAAGTTTTTTTTATTTTTTATTTATTTATTTAACGTCACTTTATGCTACTATGGCTAATCGGACGATGCTACAGTGGGAGTCCTAAATTTTGCCCATCCAGGTTTTATTAGGATAGGGATCTTTAACGAGTACCTGATATCGCACAGGCTCGGGACCACCTTTTAACGTCACATCCGAAGGACGGCGTAACTAAGGATTTTTTACTCCCATTAAAAATCCTAGGACCACCTAGCTACAAGTGATCTCAATTCTCATAAGTATAACGATAATTTAGTGGAATGAATATTCACAACATCTTATAGATTAATACAAATAATTTTTCGATTATAAAGATGGATTTAATACACATTAAATATCATCGAAATCATAACAATTTAAATAAACTAACACGTGATTTTAAGATAAAAATAGAAAAGATTCTCTCAATCTTTAATTCTCACTTTACTGATTTTAAATAAATATAAAATAAAAAGAACTGAACTGTTCATTTCAACTTCACACTAATTTCATCTAATTTTTTTCCTTCATTATACATTCAAACAGTTTTTATTTCGATATAGTTATGTTTCCGCTTTAGTTAAATGGCCGCTTACTTTGAAGGATGAACAACGGCTTAAAGTTTTCGAAAACAAGGTACTGCGTAAAATATTTGGTGCGAAGAGAGATGAGGCCAATAGAGAGTTTAGAAGATTACACAACGCTGAATTGCGGAGCTTGTACCCTTCGAATATAATTGAGTTGATAGCATCAAGGAGATTCAAATGGGCGAATAAAGTTGTTGGGCTCGGTGAGGAACGGATTCTGAGAAAGTTGGTATTCGTTGAACCGACTGGTAGGCGTCCGAATGGTAGGGAGGATTGCTTTAAGGCTGATCTTGGGGGCTTAGGCTTGAACGGTGATCATTGGATGAGTCTGTGTAAGCGGCATTTGGAGGTATCGGCATCGAACCTTCGGCTTTGGTAGGCCTGTTATTATTATTCTAGCTATAATATTATTATGTTTCTCTCTCCCTCAATGCCGTTGGGTATAACAAACCGAACTACCCTTACGTTAATAAACAATAACAAATAAAATAAATAAATAAAAAAAAAAAAAAATAGTAAATTAATTCTGGTACTTAGTCTTCTAAAAGTAACATTAGCTTTGACGTAATGAAGGATCAATATTTGGCCAAGAAATAATGAAAAATAAACATTTTCAACATGAATAAAAATAGTGTACTACAAAAATAAGAAATGAATTTTTCTAGGGACAAGATAAAAAAAAAATATTGTAACAATTGAACCAAATGGAGTTCACTAGATTGAAAAGTTGAAATATTATAAATATATAGTTGTGAAAAAAATAAAACTATTGAATACTACCTAACTAAATTATTTCATTGTCAGACTGGATTATTTCTGTACGCTAGAAGATACGGGAAAAGAAGTTATTTGAATGTGGAGAGGGAGGGAGCAGCACGGATATATGATGGGGGAAAATTCCAGAAACTAGAGGAACGGGAAAGGAGTATTCACATTGTTTTGTTCAGTGGGAAGGGATATAAAGGTTGAATAGACGGGATCTCGTCTCTAGTGGATGAATTGAGGGTTTGAACGGCAGGAGATTATAGACTTAGGGAGGACGTTGGGAGTTGATGGTTTGGTATAGGAAAGATCCAAGGAAATATTGCCTACGGTTGACGAAAAAGAGCCATTTTAATTCAGTATAAAGATGGAACATATAAGAACACCTCGACGTTCCAAAGACGAATCTTAAAAAAAAAAAAGTTCATAATGTAGTTCAATCGTTTCACTGTTATCATCGAGGGACCACCATAATCAAACATAGGGAGGATGCAAGGAGCTTATGTGAGGAATTTGGAAGAACATGGCGGGGACGATGGAATGGCTTAAGGGTACTTGTTGACCTTTGGAAAATTTGGAATAAATGTGGTTTCCAGGATAAGGTTTGGTCAATATAGAAGCCTACCTGTTTTACAGAGGAGCTGAAAGTGATGGGATGGTTATTTAGTTATAATGTAGGAAGAGAAGGAATATATGTAAGGAGGGAATCGGATCTACTAATGATAGCCTGAGTTTTCGCAGCGTTTAACCTTAATTCGTTCTGATTTTCTCTATAACAGATCGTGTTTTGGTCTTCCTTAATGCTGGTAAACGCTGCTAATTTGAACTGTTTATTAGGATTAACTCATAATTCCAAAGTAATAATTTGTCAAACTAATTTTTTTAAAAAATACAAATGACATTTAAATTGCACTAGTGCAAAGCAAGGGCGGGTCCGCTGGTTGTATTATGTATAATGATGGTATGCTTATGTATTTATGTATGTAGACTTGTAAAAATGGCGACTGGCACAGTTCTACTTACGTATTGCTCTATGTTAGTTTCCTTCTCATCAATGTGATACTGCTTGAAAATGCTTCAAACTTAGTAAATCGTGAGTGGTTGCACTGATAAACACATTAACGAACACATATCACGAGGTGAGTGGCAATTAGTTCGATAGACAATAATAGACTGGTGGCCGTCCTAGGCTGGAGATAGGGCCTAGGCTAGGACTTACTAATCCTCATCTTTGTTTACAAGGTCTCGGTCGGCAATATTGACATTTCCGACTTCGTAACCTAGACATTCGTCATATAAACTTTTATTTTCTTCCTGTTAGACTGTATTGTAATATTTTTTTATATTTTATTTTTTTATGTTTTGTGTGTTTTTTCTCTTTTTCCAGGACTTTATTTTTATTTTACTAAATCAGAAATGTTCGTTTTGTTTTACGTTTTCTATGTATATGTATATATTGTAAATAGTTTAGTTTTAAGATATTTACGTTAATTTTCTATTATTAGTAATTTATATAAGTCTATATAACTTATTTTTTTTATTTACTTTTTTATTTATCTCGCAATATAAGGGGACTTTATATTTATTTTTCTATTGTATTCATCATGGATTTAGATAAGACTCTATCTTATGATGAATCAGGGGAAGAAACGCCATTCTCTGAGATTAGCGAATCCGACTCCCAATATTTAACGCGACGCCAGAAACGCCAAAGGAACAACACTGGGTCCGGCGGTAATTCGCCAAACAAAAAAAAAATAAATCGGCCAAGTCCAAACAACCGCCAAAATCAATTCCTTCTCCGCCAAAATCTCGCAGCACCACTGCAGCCAACCAAATTGAATCTCCGGCGCCTTCCGTTTCAAACGCCACACCACTTTCAAACGCAACGTCTTCTATTACGAACCATTCCGATTCAGCCAACATTTCAAACCAGCCTCAAGGATTTTCTGATCCCGAGCCACCTCCTATCTATGTTTCCAATATTATTGATTTTATATCGTTTGGTGATGAAATCGCCGCTCTCATCGGACAACCGAACTTTCAGTGTTATTCTCGACTAAGCGATATCAAAATTAATACCACCACAAAAGATAACTACAAAAAACTGGTAAGTTATTTGAGTTCAAAAAATTATGATTTCCATTGTTATCAGTTGAGACAAGAAAAATCTTACCGAGTGGTTTTACGCGGGCTCCACTCATCCACTCCCACTGATGCAATTAAACGAGGTCTGGAAGAAATTGGGCATCACGCACGGAACATCTCTTCAGTGACACACTCCACAGGAAAATACCCATTGCCATTATTTTTTGTGGACCTCGAACCAGCCAGTAATAATCCGGAAATATTTCAGGTGAGAAGGCTGGTGTACTCATCCGTCCGTTTCGAAGAGCCTAGACAAAAAACTACTATTGTTCAGTGCACCAAATGCCAATCCTTTGGACACACTAAATCATACTGTTTCCACCAGGCTAGGTGTGTTAAGTGTGCCGGACCTCATGCCTCTGCCACTTGCCCGAAATCTCAGGCTGAGCCAGCAAAGTGTGTTCTTTGCGGGGAAGGCCATCCGGCTAGTTATAGGGGTTGTGTCGTTTACAAAAGCCTTCTTCGCCAGAGATCACAAAATTCAACTGTAAAAAGAATGGATCAGAAGATACGCCCTCAGGTACCAGAGTTGGAAAATTTGTGTGATTTTCCTGAAATTCCAAAATCTGCTAATATCATCGCTCCACAGCAGCCTGCCACACCTGCATCCAGAGTTCCCACTGAAGAAGCCAGGAAATCTCTCTCAGAAGTCACCGCTGTAAGAAAGCAACAAACTACCAGTCAGGCACCTCCGACCTCCCAATTCAAACCTCCCGTCTCCCGTCCTAAACCACAAGCTTCCCGTCAACAGACCCCTTCCCAAAATCTACCCTTACGGGTGAAACTCCCTCCTGAGCATCCTACCAAAATTCCTGAACGACCTTATAATCCACCAAGTCAGCCAAAGCCCCAACCTCTGTTATCTCAGCGGACTGAACAGCTTCATACCCCACGGCGAGTACAGCTCCCAGCCAATAATCCAGAACCAATAAACTATCCACCCCAGGTATCTTATCCACATCAGTTTCCTAATCAAGATCCTTCCAATACATACTCCATCCTTGAGTCCTTTCTCTCTGATCTCAGAGCTACCATCCAACCGCTGATCACCCTTCTCACCAGAGTCCTTTCGCAAGTTCCATTTAATCTCGAACGATGAGTGTAAAGCCCCTAACGATTATCTTGTGGAATGCTAATGGCCTGCATAACCATCGTGACGAACTGGACTTATTTCTACATGACAACTACATAGACATAGCACTACTTACTGAAACTCACTTCACACAACGATCAAATTTTTACATACGTGACTACATCACTTATAGATCTGACCATCCTGACAACACTTCCCATGCTGGATCATGCATCCTTATCCATAAATCCTTACCACATTCTCTTATTCCTTCTACTCCAACTGATGCCATACAATCAACATCGGTAATCATTTCAACTCGTCCTTTCCATCTTACACTCTCAGCTGTATACTGTCCTCCTGGTAACTCTCTTTCCTTTAACCAACTTGAAACCCTCTTCCGATCCTTAGGACCGCGCTTCATTGCTGGAGGTGACTATAACGCTAAACACCAACTATGGGGTTGCCGAACATCCAACTCCCGTGGTAATGTCCTTTCTCGCGTCTCTAACTCCAATTGTTATACTATCCTTTCTCCTATGAGCCCAACATATTGGCCAACATCCCTCAAAAAACGTCCAGATATCCTTGGTATATTTGTTTCCTCTCAGATATCTTCCTCCCAATCCACAATCAAAACCCTAAATGACCTTTCATCTGATCATAGCCCAGTTCTGCTTTCCTTGCACTCGAGCCTTGTTCCTAAACCCACCATTCCCACTCTGATTACAGGACGCGTAGACTGGGACGGATCCAGAAGTGACTTGGAAACCAAACTGGATTTAAAAATCCCACTTAAGACTACACATGATATTGATAAAGCCGTTGAACAACTGACTGACTCAATTAGCAGTAGCATACTTGACAACACTTTGACCATTAATGCTACCAACTCACAGGAGACTACCCTGCCACAGCACATTCGAATCTTATTAAGGGAAAAACGCAGGGCAAGATCGAAGTGGCATAGGACTAGATATCCATCAGACAAAACTTATTATAATAAACTGACTAACAGACTGAAAACAGAAATCAGAAAAGCAAAAATTCAAAACTTACTCAACTTCACCGAAAAACTTACTATTACAGACAGATCATTATGGATGACGACAAAAAAGCTACTGAAGTTCAAAAACTGTAATCATCCACTCCTAACAGAATCCCATGTCTGGACAAGATCTGATGAAGAGAAGGCCCAGATATTCGGTGATCACCTTTTTCGAACCTTTAATCCACATCCAGATGTCCATAATCCTGGTCACATTAAGTTTATAGAAGATGAACTAGATATCCCACTCCAAATGGCCCTTTCTCCTAAAGCGTTCCATCCGTCAGAAATATCTAACATTATTCAGAGTTTACCATCCCGCAAAGCTCCTGGGCATGATCTTATAACTTCCCATATTTTAAAAGCACTTCCTCGAAAAGCTATCCTCTATCTCACTTACATATATAATTCCGTACTTCGTTCCACCTACTTTCCTGCCTCCTGGAAATTATCCATCGTCAAAATGATACCCAAGCCTAAGAAACCGCCTGAAAATCCATCTTCTTACCGTCCCATCTCACTTCTTCCAATCATGGGTAAAATATTGGAAAAACTTATCCTAAAACGCCTGTACCCCATCCTTGATACTAATTCCATAATTCCTGATCATCAGTTTGGATTCAGGACGTCCCACTCCACTATCCAGCAATGTCATCGTGTGGTGGACGTTGTCTCGTCTACATTGGAGCGTGACTTGTATTGTACGGGAGCCTTCCTTGACGTGGAACAGGCCTTCGACCGAGTCTGGCACTCGGGATTGCTTCACAAGCTCCGCCAATTCCTTTTCCCTACATACTTCCTCATTATCCAGTCCTACCTCACTGGCAGATCCTTCAAAATCAATCATAATAATTCATTTTCGTCCATTTTTAGTCAGTCTGCTGGTGTTCCTCAAGGTAGTATCCTAGGACCCATCCTTTACACAGTTTATACAGCTGATATCCCAACCCATCCTAACACCTTCCTTTCTACTTATGCTGATGACACTTGTGTGTTATCAGTCAATAATGATCCAACTATTGCCTCTCAAACTCTCCGATCCCACCTCAGAGACCTTGAAGTATGGTGTCAGAACTGGAGAATTAAAATAAATTCCAACAAATCCAACCAAATTACATTTACCCTTCGTCGTAAACCTATGACTTCCTGCCCTACTGTCTCCTTCAATAATACTCCTCTTGTCCCGGTTGAACAGATCCGATATCTAGGACTGTACCTTGACAAACGACTCACTTGGAATCCTTATACAAGACTGAAACGACAAGAAGCTGCACGACGTTTTCGACTACTTCAACACTTACTAGACAAACGTTCTAATCTTCCACTTAACTACAAAAGACTCATATACATGACTATCATAAGACCAATATGGACTTACGGAGTTGAGCTCTGGGGCTCTACTAAACCATCGAATTCTTCTCGTATACAATCCCTTCAGTCCAAAATCCTTCGTAAAATCCTCAATGCTCCTTACTTTGTCACCAACAAACTCATCCATAAAGACCTTAATGTCCCATATGTTGCTAATTTGGCCCATACGAGGTATCAATCCTTCCATGACAAACTCCATTCCCACCCTAATCCTTTCGTTTCAATCCTTTCTTCCTCTTCAATTCCTGACAATCCTCCGAGGCGTCTGAAAAGGAGATGGCCCCGGGACCTTCTAGTTTAGAATATTTTTAGAGTTCTTCCATTGGGAAGCTTCTCTACATGTGTTTCATGCCTTTTTTATGTTTCATTCAAATTTACTTGCTGTATTACTTGTTATACAGTTGTAAATTCCAATAAATAAATATATATAAAAAAAATTTTTATGTCACTATGTATTTATGTATAAGATGGTATGCTTTATTATGTATAAAGAGTGTATGCATTTTTGCATGGTTTATCCACTTAATGCAATATGGCATGATACAACCAATGTGTAGGTCATGTACAAATACAGTTAATATAAACTATTGCATATAATTTGTAAGATGTAATATGGAATATAAATTCCTTATGCTCTCGGGAGAATACTATTGCATAATTTAGTTGCGTTATTAGGGGAAGATGTGTTGGCAATTACGCTGGTAATGTCAGCTCTTCCCACTGAAGGGTCACGCTACTGAATTATTTAGGCCAGATGATAACCAAGGTGCAATTTGCTATGCAGCCGAAATTGGCCGCCACAATCTGTGCTCAAATATACACTACGAATTCTGTGTGAGTGAATGGTTTAAAAAAATATTAATGACATTAAAACTATAATTAATTATTTTTAAAAAACACAACTTGCGAAAAAAAATTATTTCACCAGTCAGCCGATAGTAATTTAACAACTTCAAAAAATAATAGATTTTAAATAGTTACTGAACGGAAATCGTACCCACTGCATATTTTGTTTGTGTCCGCTTCAAATGACTATAAAATCTCCCTTTTTTGGTTTCTGCTAAAACGTCCCCATAACAAAAAAAATATTGAAAATAAGAATAACAAAAATCATATTATTGAAAATAATGAACCTCTCTAATGGACCTAGAAGAAAAAAGGTTAACTCCTATTACAGAGTAATACGACGATGATACTAAAACCTCAACGTTGATATCAACTAATTAGTTTTGAAATTAAGGCCAGTAAAAAATCTTTGAATTCAATAACTCAGTTGTTTTTTAAGATATAGAAACAATTGTGTAGAGTTTTAGAATGAGTACAAAGTGATTAATTTTTTAATCTTTTCACAGATAATTAAAAGAAAAAAAATAGTAATGAAGTCTGGTATAGATACTTTTGGTTAATTATTTCCAAGAATGAACTTCTGTAATCAACCAAAAAAAAACCCTCTTCCTCCTCAAAATTTGAACTCTTACGTTTAAAGATAGGTAGTACACGAATAAGCAATACGAAAAAAACCTTGTTTCCCTTAAAGGAATTTATGAATACCAAAGGGCCTAGCCGGGTAAGCATGTGAAATCTGCCCCCGCGTGTATTAGAACCACATTTATACCATTGAGTCACACCTATGAGAAACGACCTTACGCAAATTTGTAGCCCCTAAATCCTAATGGGAGGGAAGTTATGGAGGGGAGAAGAAAAAACAAAAAAAAAATGTTATCTCCTGAACAGCTCAACCGATTTCCACGAAAAAAATATATGTTATGGATTTTACAAATAGGTTTCAAAAATATTTTTTTTAAATTTTTTCCATGAATATGTTGGTCAAAAAATTTTTTTGAATTTTTCAAAAAAATATTTTCTGGTTATGATGGTTTGGTACACCTCCAATTTTTCGCTACTTTATTTCATTGGAGGGTCCTCCGTAACATATATTTTTTTCAATTTTGTCGCAAGTGTACCCCAGGGTGAAAAAGAAAAAAAACAATTTTTTCTCCTGAAGAGATCAACCGACTTTCTCGAAAAAAAATAGATGTTAATGGTTTTCTATAGTTAAGTTTTATATAAATATAGCATATAGTGCTATGTAGTAATTATCCAAGTCAAAAAAATTAAATCAATAAAAAAAATATATATATATCATCCAATTTAAGATATTTATAATAATAGGTATAATAAATAGTATGTATGTACACAGTCTGTAAGTAATATCTAATGACATTACGGGCCTACAGCTCTATCCCTACTCTTCATGCGTGACCAGTTACTACTCAGAGAGCTGAAAATTTTTTTTTTTTTTTATTTTTCACTATTGGGTACATTTTAGATCAACATGAAAAACATATATATTATGCAGGATCCTCAAATGAATTAAATTAACAAAACATTGTTAGTGTATCAATCCAACATAATTAAAAAATAAATAAATAAATATTAAAAATTAAAATTTTGACTCACGTATTCGAAATAAAAATTAAAAAAAATGTTTTTTGTAACTCTTATAGAAAACCATTAACATATATTTTTTTTCGAGAAAGTCGGTTGATCTCTTCAGGAGAAAAAATTGTTTTTTTTATTTTTCACCCTGGGGTACACTTGCGATAAAATTAAAAAAAAAAATGTTACGGAGGATCCTCCAATGAAATAAAGTAACGAAAAATTAGAGGTGTACCAAACCATCAAAACCAGAAAATATTTTTTTGAAAAATTCAAAAAAATTTTTTGACCAACATTTTCATGGAAAAATTTTAAAAACATATTTTTTGAAACCTATTTGTAAAATCCATAACATATATTTTTTTCGTGGAAATCGGTTGAGCTGTTCAGGAGATAACAATTTTTTTTGTTTTTTCTTCCCCTCTCCATAACGTCCCTCCCATTAGGATTTAGGGGCTACAAATTTGCGTAAGGTTCTAATACACGCGGGGGCAGATTTCACATGCTTACCCGGCTAGGCCCTTTGGAAATAAATCATTGTATAAAAATTTGCAGCTATTTTTGTATTATTATTATTATTTGTATCGCTGCTAACACTGGTTTAATTTCTTTATATATATTTAACTACGCATACGTTTTCAATTATGCATGATTATATTTCTTTTCTATTTTTTTTTTCTTTCTTTATATATATATTCCGAGAACTTTGTTGGACTTCAAAGGCTTTAAGTAGAAGACGTAAGGCAAAATTTTCAAAATCCTTTGAATCTTTTTCTGAAAGGGTTCAAGCTAGGTTATTTGTACTGATACTTCTGCTAAAACTTTATTCTCAATATAATATGTATGTATATATCCCATAAAACTTTATTGCCAACAATATTTATGATGTGACTATAAATCAGTCATCTATATTCACGTAATCAAATTTATCGCAATATGCAGATACAATTTCTCGTTACACCATATTTCATCACAGTTTTATTATTGATGTGTGAATGCGATTGGGACTATTAAAGTTATGTAAAAATAAAATTTATCTCACCATATAAATTTAAGGCAACACAAAAAAAAGGTTATTAAAGGGCATATTTATTATGATAAAAGACATAGCTCTATTTAAGGTGAGTTATGCTATTATTATGAAAATTGAACTAAGTCATCTCATTTTTTTCTTCTTCTTCTAGCTCCAACG
>JAJSOM010000418.1:0-10619 GCA_023052935.1 Piezodorus guildinii
GAAAAACTTAACAAAAATAAAATAAAATAAATAAATAAAAGGAAACAATAATTTAAAAAATCAAACAAATAAATAAAATAAATATCAACAGAAATATATTCAATAAGAAATAAATGAATAAAAAAAAAAAAAATAAATAAATAAAATAAACATACTATTTTTAAAATTTTCACTTTTTCAACTTCAACCTCATTTTTCTTAAAAATGGTTCCAGACGAAACTTTTCTGACTTCATATTCTGACTCAGCGCACTTTAACAACATAGTAATTAAGCAAATTTCTCATTGAAATGTAACACTTAGAAAATAAGAAGTATTACTATAATAATAAAAAAAATCAAATTCTGTACTTACTCATCAATGTATATAGAATTGTGAATTTATAAATAAAAAGTATTTAACAAACAATAAACAACAGTATTAAAACACAAAAGCTGCACATAAAACCACAGTTAATAGTTCCATTGTCCATTACATGAAACTGTTCAATACTTTCAACAAATATACTGGACTGCTTTTAGAAATAAGAGTCAACTATTATAAAAGTTATTTCATTATAAAAAATTCAATTTTTTTGAAAATCTTTCAAAAACTTGACATTATGATAAGAGACTGGATTTTCATGTTATAACAAATTCTGTTTGCTAGCATGTATCAGCTTTAAAACTGATCACCTATTTGATTAATCTACTATGGAATATTACAATCGCGATTTATTATTTCACATTTTAGATTTGGGTGGCATTAAATTTAATATTTCAACCTTTCACGAGTCTTGCTATGTATATTGAGATACCTTTACATGTTTTTCAATATTTATATATTTGTTTACTCATCATTAAATCTATAATTAAATTTCATTATATACATTCATGACAGAATAATGTGATATAATGCCTATATGATGATTTAGTCCTACGCTCTAGGAATATTATTACTGAATGATCATGGAAGGCAATGAAAAACACCTCCCAAGAACAAGGTAGGTTACAAGCTTTAAGTGCTTTTTATAAAAGTAAGGCTCAAAAATTTAATGGTAGTAGAATAAAATATGAATTACGTTCTTATGAATGTAATGTTCCTTATTTTTTGGGGGGGAGGGAAGGGGGTTGCGAAAAGGCCTTAAAGACCACACGAATATCACGTTTTCTTCCTCAACTTCCTTCTTTTCCATACTTCCCTCATGAGTTCTGCGTGTTTGCGAAAGTGGCAAAATAAAATGTAAAACTGGACTGTTTATGAATCCGTTTTCTCAATTAAAAGATTGAATGATAAGCACCCATATTTTAAATAAGATTTAAAATATATAATATTGCGAATTTCAACTCGATTAAAAAAAAAAAAAAAACAAGTATTTATATAGTTTAAAATAATTTTTACTTACATTAATATTAAATTTTTAATTTCATATTCTCTATTAAACATAGGACATATTTAACATATTTACTATTAAATATAGGAGCGAATTGCTTCACGGACATATAAGCTTTATTTTCTGATTAAGTTAATATCAACTAGACTTTTAAAACTCTAGAATATTTTAACTTTGAAGGAAGAAAATTTAAAATATCTGCATTTAGGCCCTCAGACTATTTCAATCAGAATGAAACCTACATGATATTAAAGCCCATTAAATTCCTTAAAAATCGCCCATTAATCAAAATCATTAGAGCCGTTTTTGAGTAAATCGTAAAAAGGTGATAAATGCAAGGGATAAAGTTGGACTTCCAATCAGCCGATTTTAGTGAAAACGTTGCTGTAACATCTCAGGCATATAGTAATCTTAAATATGAAATGTCAGTTTCGTATGACTTTTCGTTTTTGCGCTAGAGTTACCACATACGGACACACAGACTTTTTTGCGGGACATGGTTATTTGGACTCAAGGGACCCTAAAACGTGTATTTCTGTTGAAAATTGGAATTAGAAAATTTTCAAGATCGCAATACTTTCCCTTACTATGTACTTCATATATAGGTAAGTGAAAGTAAAAATAATTTTCCACTGATCAATTTTTTAAGAAACAGAGGTTTGAATTACTCCTCATCTCTCTCTCCCTCCCCCCTGTGGATCGGCCACTACATGATGCACATTATTTCCATAAAAAGTTTATAACAATATCGAGAACATTTCAACTATTAAATGTTATAAGTTAAATTAAACAAAATCTATTATATCTGTCTTTAAGATTTTGACATGTTTTTGCACATTTTCAGCTTTGTATTGCATGTTCTTCATTTTTTCTGCTGCATAAAAAAACTGTTCTCTAATGAATATCAACAAAATAATTAAGTTTGTTGATGTAACTGTTAAGTCAAAAACATGAAGGATTTTTAATTTAAAAACCATAAATAGCAGTCTTTGTTGTTTACATTGTTTAAGAACTACAATGGCACAAAGGCTTGTGATAAAAGTTAACACACCATTCAATCATATTTTGACGACTGATAAGAAAAATGAAAATATTTTAAAATTTACAAGAACCACTCGTTAGCATAAAAAATAATGTTATTAAATTTAGTGGGTACACAGGCACTGTTTGGTCTGAATTTATGAATAACCAATCAGATGATCAGAATTTAGTCAGAATACAATCAAATATAAGTATAAAACCAAAAATATTCTATTCTTTCCACTTTATTAACTGACAAGAAAAATAATTACAAAGCAATGCAATTTCTATAACTGAATAAATAAAAAATCCACTTACTTCTTTTTCAAGACCCGGTGAACTCCTTAACAAAGTTCGTAACTCTGTGAGTCGTCTCCTTTCCTCATCTTGCTTTTGCCTCACCTTTTGTAACTTAAGAGATAAATCAGCAACATAGTTGCCAAAGTGTTCAATTGTTTTCAGACCATCTTGGAAATAACTATAAGCAATAAATCAGTAAATTTGAATTCATATAACTAAATTTGATTTAAGGCCTATTATCAATATAGGTGTTTTAAACAGAAAATAGCTCTAAAGTCATAAGGTTAACATAATAATTACAAGTAACATTAAAGATAAAAAGCTATCTTAGTATTAAAGATATTTATCTAGTAATATATAATAATTTTAACATAATAAATATTAGAATCAACAATGCACAACTTACTTTGTTTGGGCATGGTAATATTCTACAAGGTGTTGAAGTAATTCAATTCCTTTTTTTGTTTTAATTTCATTAACTTTAATCAAGTACTGTGAACAAAAACATTTAACATTTTATTCATGTAAAACCTGACTAATAATTAACTGTGATAAGAATGATAACATCTGTCAAGAATGTGCCAAACCTTAAAATGACATTATCACTAACCTCACACATTTGGAGTTGAAAAAGTCTTCTCTCCTTCTCCATATCATCAGCTATTTCAGCAGATGTCACCTCAGTCCTGATCAACCCGGCTTCTTTAGCTTGCTGTTTTTTCTCTTTCTCAATTTTGGCATATTTAGCTTCATAATCTTTCCAAGCTCTATCAAATGGTCTTTTTAAATCACCTTTCACACCACGCAGATCTCCTTTCAGTAAACTTTCCAATGGAAACATCACAATGTTGTTTATATTTTGCATCTTGAAAACAATATCTAGTTAGTAAAAATTCAACATAAAATCCCAAAACAACAGTGATTAAATACCAATTAGGCAAATACCAAAGTTTTCATCAGGGCTGAAAGCTCTTTAGTAACTACTGCAAATTTAAGAAAAGCTGCACCAATATCATGTTCCTGATCTTTAGACATGGCATTTCCACCAAGCCTTTCCAAAATTCTAGCAAAATACATTTCGTTGTCAACATGAGCTGAAAAGAAATAATCAGTACAGCATTCAAGGAATGATAAAATTTATATCTCCATAAAATGACTTTTTCTTACAGTTTCCAGAGTTGTGAATAGATTTGATAGCTTTCCTGAGTTTAGTGAGGCCATCTCTGTCAAAATCAAGGGTCTGAAAGGATACAAAGTTTGAAAACTGAGAGAAATCAAACACATTAATATGCATATGATATCACCATCCTTAATTGGTCAACTACGTCGTGAAAATTTTGAGGCATAAAATATTTCCACCACATAAAGGAGATTTTAATAGACACTTAATTGAGCTAATAAAACATACCTCTTCCAAATTTGATATTGTCTGTCTACATTGGGGCATACGAGAAACAAATGTTGAGGTTGTTGGGGAGTTGTAATCCTCCCTTGTTTCGTCAACGAACTCATTGACGCCAATAAGTCCGGGCATTATATCAAGAAAGTAGGGTTGCCTATTTACTTCATCCACATCTGTCTGAGGAAATATTTAAATAACATCTAGGGAGCGGGTTAAAAATAAACAAAGTTCGACATATCTAATCCGATTGACATCCATCTTGTACTGAAGTGTTTACAGTGCTGCCCTCTTAGTTACACACAGAATTGTAGAAGATAACTGATAAGTTTTTTATCTAAAATCCTTTGCAGGAATAATTTTGTTGTTTATTATTTTTTTAACCTTTCAATGAGTATAGATCTTTTATATGTAATATATTTTTCGCAAATTTATAACATGGTGATAGAGCCTTATTGACAGAGGCATAGATATAACCTTTAGAGAAACCTCACCCATAGCCTCCACCTGGGAGAGGGTAAATACTGTATTTATGATAAATTTATTCTAGATATGCTATTTGCAATTGCCAAAGGTATCTTTTACTTTTTTTAATTCTCAAGCTTTGTGATATTTTTCATCATATATCTTTGAAGTTCATTGTTTTAATCTATAACAACAGTTTTAATATTTTTATTATAATAACAAATTTTGTTTTTAAATTGAAATTTGTCTTTCATTTTCCCTTATATTGTTAAATATCATTTTTTAGAACATCAGTTTTAATGATTTCCAAAGTTTTTGATATTAACCTATGCAAATCATTAGTGATATGAAAGGGGCGTGTCCTGTTATACTTGTATGTTTCATTATTTTGTTGTTAGATTTTGGTGATATTTGGAACAGACTGTTTGATCATCGGCCTTTTTTGAGTGGAGAAATCAAATATTTTATTAAAGAATTTGAGGTATTTTTATAAAATGTTTTTTCTTTTAAAAATACTTCTCTGTAGCTATTGTAATTATATCATTCATTAATATTTTGTAATTCAAGGAATCAAGAGGAGATAGGGAGGTTGTAAGATTAGCTGACATCGGTGAATGGTTTAATGACATTCAGAATAATCAGATACCTAAAGCCTGTACTGCTGTTCCTGATCTAAAAAAATTGAACATTCTTCTTGATATATCTTTGCAGACATGCGAAACGATTTTGGAAGGAGAGGAAAATTTTGATATAGTATGTTTCAAAGTTTTTTCATTGTTATATTGATAAAATTACTTTGATTGTGGCAGATGCTATAGTTGTGATTGATATTGATTTAATATTTATTAAACTATCTAATATTGAGTGCATACCAGTAACATACTTGAACTAGAAGGTCTGGAATTGTTATTGGGTTGATGCAAAATTAATGCAGGTTTTTAGTAGGTATTGTAAATACGCCATATCTTTACTTTAACCATATATATTTAATCAAAATAATTTCCATCTGAATCAATGCACTTTTGCCAACGTTCAACAAGCTTTCTTATTCCACCAGAAAAAAAATCCGAATCCCTGGACTCAATGAAATCACGAAAAGAATTTTCAATGTCGTCCTGGTTTTGAAAATTTTTCTCCCTCAAAAAGTTGTCCAGATGCCTGAAAAAGTGGAAGTCTGTTGAAGAGAGGTCAGGTGAATAAGGCGGATGTTGGAGAACTTCGTAGCCCAACTCGTGCAGTCGTCGAAGCGTTGGTTGTGCAACGTGTGGTCTGGCGTTATCGTGGAGCAGGATCGGCCCCTTCCGATTCATCAATGCTGGGCAAAGACGTTGCAATTTTTGATTCATGCTGTCAATTTCTTGACAGTACTTGTCAGCAGTTATAGTCTCACCTCGATTGAGAAAGCTTTGACCTCAGCTGGTCGTTGTCCAGAGCAAGATGACGGCCCCGACCTTCCTTGTCTTCGAGGTCGAAATCTCCTCTGCGAAACTTCTGGAACCAACGCTGCACCGTGCACTCATTAATAGCCCCCTGACCCCACACTTCATTAATATTACGAGCCGTTTGCGCAGCGCTGCGCCCTAATTTAAATTCGTAAAAATAAATTTGACGAAAATCGCACTTTGACATTTTCGATTCAAGACCTTTGAACACACTGAACAAAACGATTTTACTAAACAAATTCATGGTGAAAGAGAGGGTATTAGATAAGGTTTGTTTTGGTATAATAATGATCAATGTTAGGATTAGCTTTGTTTACACAATTGGAATTAAGATATTGCAATAGAGGAAACCTGCATTAATTTCGCATCAACCCAATACTAATGTTAATATCTGGTGTTTTTTTAGAGGCAGACTTATCACTTATATAGTGACATCACTACATAAAAATTACATTGTGGATGTAATTAGTTGACCGTTGAGAATTACGGGAAGGAATTAGTCCGGGTGGCGTCATTAATAACAACTAAATAGTTCAACTATTTTATTGTTTGCCAACGTTTCGACCCCCTTTGTGGGTCATCATCGGGGCTAAAAAGATACAAAAGATATAATTTCAATGACATTACATACAATATTATATAACCTATTTAGCTAGAGAACGTCGGTATTGAAAAAATAACAGAAGAACTGTATATGTAAAAAAAACTTAATTAAAATATAATGACCATATTACAATAATGAAAGTGTTATACAGAAAAATTAAAAATGTTCACTAAACAAAATCTACACAGGTATCAATAATTTACATGAAATATGAAATATAAAAATATGAAGTAGAGTGGAGATACGTACCGCATGGTGGGAGAATGGAAACTAGGTACTGTTTGGTAGATGGGGGGTAGGTAGGATGGAAAATACGTAGGAAAAGGTAGAATGGAAAATACGTACTGATTTATGGACAGGGTCTGACAACAATGACTAAAATTCTTAATACTACCATACAAAGAATCAATGAAATTTAACTTATGATTATAATAATGATACAGGATAAAAAATTATAATTTAATTCTTGAAATATCACCTATATAATAGTAAAAACAGTGATGGAAGATGTATATGGAGAAAAACTGACTGTACCTCCCAACTTAATTATCCCTAATTCTGTTTAAGGTATCCAAAGATAACAGGGTGGAAAAAATAATAATGGAACATTGTAAAATACATTAATTGACAAATCTTACAGGTTGATAAAAAAGTTAAATAAACATAAATACAAGTTGGAATAAATTGAATAGTGAAGACATTTAGAACATTTTAAATACATAAACAAAACAAAATAAATACATATATAGAATTATATGGATACCTAAAATAGATTTAAAAATATAAATAAAAACCAACAAACAATAATAATGAAAAACAAAACAATATATATGGTGGGATAGACAGAGAAAATATGCTACTTAATAGAGTTTAATATGTGGCTATATGTGGAGGAAATGCATTGTTTATCGGTTTTGTGGTTAACAGGATTGGATTGGAGGTGGATGTGGACGGATTCAGCGATTAGTCTTTTCTTATGGTTTGGAACATAATCTAAAATGGAGCAGTCGTCAAAGTTAAAGGAATGATTGAAATGTATGGAGTGTTCAGAAAGTTTTGAGGCTAGAGGGTTTCGAGAGGATACGGAGAGTTTATGTTGCGATATTCTGGTTTTTAGGTAATTTTTGGTTTCTCCTACATAGGATACATCACAATCTGAACATGAAATTTTATAAACAATATTGGAACGATATATAGGAGTGATCGGGTCTTTTGTATTGGTAAAAAGGTGAGAAAGCTTGTTCTGGGTCTTTAGTCCTAGTTTTAAGGAAGGTAAGGAAAATTTAAGGATTTTTTTTATATTTCAGAAAGGTGCGGAATGTAAGGTAGGGATCTATATAAAAATATCATGGGTGAATCATGGTCGGGAATTGTAGGGGAAGTAACGGTGGTTTTTGTGTTATAAGAATCTATAAGGTTTTTAATGACTTTTTTTGGGAAGCTGTTTAAGGTTAGTATTTTTTTAATACGTTCGATATTATTAGGATGGTACTTTGGATCAGACAAGGATAGGCAGGTGGTTTTTGTGTTATAAGAATCTATAAGGTTTTTAATGACTTTTTTTGGGAAGCTGTTTAAGGTTAGTATATTTTTTAATACGTTCGTATTATTAGGATGGTACTTGCCTATCCTTGTCTAATCCAAAGTACCATCCTAATAATATCGAACGTATTAAAAAAATACTAACCTTAAACAGCTTCCCAAAAAAAGTCATTAAAAACCTTATAGATTCTTATAACACAAAAACCACCGTTACTTCCCCTACAATTCCCGACCATGATTCACCCATGATATTTTTATATAGATCTCTACCTTACATTCCGCACCTTTCTGAAATTATAAAAAAAATCCTTAAATTTTCCTTACCTTCCTTAAAACTAGGACTAAAGACCCAGAACAAGCTTTCTCACCTTTTTACCAATACAAAAGACCCGATCACTCCTATATATCGTTCCAATATTGTTTATAAAATTTCATGTTCAGATTGTGATGTATCCTATGTAGGAGAAACCAAAAATTACCTAAAAACCAGAATATCGCAACATAAACTCTCCGTATCCTCTCGAAACCCTCTAGCCTCAAAACTTTCTGAACACTCCATACATTTCAATCATTCCTTTAACTTTGACGACTGCTCCATTTTAGATTATGTTCCAAACCATAAGAAAAGACTAATCGCTGAATCCGTCCACATCCACCTCTAATCCAATCCTGTTAACCACAAAACCGATAAACAATGCATTTCCTCCACTTATAGCCACATATTAAACTCTATTAAGTAGCATATTTTCTCTGTCTATCCCACCATATATATTGTTTTGTTTTTCATTATTATTGTTTGTTGGTTTTTATTTATATTTTTAAATCTATTTTAGGTATCCATATAATTCTATATATGTATTTATTTTGTTTTGTTTATGTATTTAAAATTTTCTAAATGTCTTCACTATTCAATTTATTCCAACTTGTATTTATGTTTATTTAACTTTTTTATCAACCTGTAAGATTTGTCAATTAATGTATTTTACAATGTTCCATTATTATTTTTTCCACCCTGTTATCTTTGGATACCTTAAACAGAATTAGGGATAATTAAGTTGGGAGGTACAGTCAGTTTTTCTCCATATACATCTTCCATCACTGTTTTTACTATTATATAGGTGATATTTCAAGAATTAAATTATAATTTTTTATCCTGTATCATTATTATAATCATAAGTTAAATTTCATTGATTCTTTGTATGGTAGTATTAAGAATTTTAGTCATTGTTGTCAGACCCTGTCCATAAATCAGTACGTATTTTCCATTCTACCTTTTCCTACGTATTTTCCATCCTACCTACCCCCCATCTACCAAACAGTACCTAGTTTCCATTCTCCCACCATGCGGTACGTATCTCCACTCTACTTCATATTTTTATATTTCATATTTCATGTAAATTATTGATACCTGTGTAGATTTTGTTTAGTGAACATTTTTAATTTTTCTGTATAACACTTTCATTATTGTAATATGGTCATTATATTTTAATTAAGTTTTTTTTTTACATATACAGTTCTTCTGTTATTTTTTCAATACCGACGTTCTCTAGCTAAATAGGTTATATAATATTGTATGTAATGTCATTGAAATTATATTCTTTTGTATCTTTTTAGCCCTGATGATGACCCACAAAGGGGGTCGAAACGTTGGCAAACAATAAAATAGTTGAAACTATTTAGTTGTTTCATTTAATGACCGCCACCCGGACTAATTCCTTCCAATAAAAATTACATTATTTCAGTTTATTAAGTAATTTTAAAAGCTCTAGTTTTCAGTTTACTTCAGCTTGAGAGCTTAATCTTTTTATAAATTTAATTAATACTCAATGTTTTTTTAAATTAATATATCATCCATTACTGATTGTTTGGACCTTCGTGCATGCCAATGATCTTCCATTCTTTATGTTTGAATTAGAAAGAACAAATAATATTGAGACATATTTTTTTTTAATAAACTATGCTAAGAAGAGGAGTTTAGTTTTATTTGAAACCATTGGTAAGCGAGAAGGATAAAGTGTTTACAATTTGTGTAAATCACTCAATATTATTCAAAAACTCATTTATACTGCAAGTTATTTCATACTAGACCATCAATAGTTCCTCTTAGAATAAAAAACTATAATTTCTTTAATGTGACATATGTGTGGGCTTTAGGTTTTATTTATAAAGAAAATAAATGCTAGTTTTAGTATGTTTCTTATATGTAAATTATGTATTTATATCAAATCATGAAACTGTAAAAGATGAATTTCTCAATATGCATTTTCAAAATGTCTCTTCTAAGAGGTAAATTTACTTCAGTGTGATGAAAATTTTACTGTCCCTGTCCTTTGAAGGCTTTTGACTGCTGAATGGCCAAAGTTCCTACACTTCCAAGGCATGTTTTTTAAAAATTGCCCTTTGTCTGTGAAGTTGAGTTGTTTGTCTGTTGTAGTGAAGTGTCCGTTAGGAGAGGATTTTCTATATTTAATATCAT
>JAJSOM010000419.1:0-10580 GCA_023052935.1 Piezodorus guildinii
TAACCGACAATTTTATAAATTACTTATAATTTAAACATAAATGGACGATAATTAAAATCTATTATAATTTGTAAATATTATACAATTTAATTAAAAATTGAGATAAGGATTAAAGTACATCACTTAAGGAATGCAATTGAAATATCATGTTGGAAAGTAATATATATCAATGATAAACACTGGATTAGTGAAATTAATAAAATGTAAGATAAAATGTATATTTTACTGTTATATATAAAAATTAAAATTAAATATTGCATTAATGAGTTAAGATTTCAAGTCAGGTAA
The DNA here is from genome assembly GCA_023052935.1 of Piezodorus guildinii. Classification (NCBI taxonomy): domain Eukaryota; kingdom Metazoa; phylum Arthropoda; class Insecta; order Hemiptera; family Pentatomidae; genus Piezodorus; species Piezodorus guildinii. The sequence continues at coordinate 289 of JAJSOM010000419.1, forward strand.
AAATATTATGATATATTTTACATAAATGAAAACAATTATTAATAAAATAATTTAAAATTGTTGCAGATTAAAAGTTAAATACTCCTCATTCTTTAGGATTTCTCACTTAAAATAATCAATTTTTGGATTTGATTACTAATTTTAACATATAGGGGTGGAAACTTGATCAAAGGGCGTTGTGAAAAAAGCATGTGAAATTTGCCCCCCCCCCCCCCCACATATATTAGAACCAAATTTATACTATTGATTCACCACCTTTTCCAAATTTTTAGCCCCATTATCCTTGTGGAAGAGAAGTTATAAAGGGGAACAAAAAAACAAAAAGAAAATGTTTTCTTCTGAACAGCTAAACCGGTTTTCACGGAAACAAATATATGTTATGGGTTTTCAAAAAGAAATTTTAAAAAAATATATTTTTTTCCACGAAAATTAGGGTCAAACATTTTTTTTAATTGTTGACTTGGTTTTTGTTTTGTTTTTTGTTTGAAGCTCTTTTTGAAAATCGATAACATATTTTTTTTTTTCGTGAAAATCGGTTGAGCTGTTCAGAAGAAATTTTTTTTTTTATCTTCATAATTTTTAATTTACACCAGTCAATCAGTGTTGACAATTAATTAACAAATATAAATCAATAGTTAATATCATTTGACAGCACTTGTTGTTTTGTTTTTTTAAAGAATTAATTACACATTATTAAAGTGCTTTTTTATCGTAAATATTTTAATCAATGAATTTTCAGAAGATATTTTAAATTTTCATATCTTTGTAGGTAAGATTTAAAAAAAAAAAATAAAACATTATTATTATTTTTAACAGAACTTTTTAGATTATTATATCACATTATTGTCTTATCTTCGAGCTATATTATGTTGTAATAAACATTTTTTCATGTTTAGAGCCGTTTCCCTTATAAAAAAAGCATCTTCTGTTGAGATGCTGCTTTACTAGTTCCTATTTCATAAAATTCATTATTTTTTTTTTTCGAATATTAAAAGTAAAAAAAAATATTGGAGATGCCGGGGATCGAACCCGGGGCCTTTCACATGCAAAGCGAACGCTCTACCACTGAGCTACATCCCCTGATAATTACAATTAACTTAATATTGATAATTTGACTTTAGTAGTACATGTATATATTTAATCTGTTTAAATATATTATTTAAAATACAATTTTCCCTTAAATATATTGAAATTTATAAATATTATTTTTCATAGATTTCAAATATTAATTCTGCATAAAATATTATTGATATATAAACTTTTTATCAAAAATCAAGAATTCTAGTATAGTTGAACAATTACAGAACTCTTCTCTGTTTTAATAATTTGTATACTTTATGTATTCTGGAACAAGTCCCTTCAGAATAATTTACAGGAGAAAAAAAGTGGTCTTAAGTGTCTTAGATTAAAATAAATTTTCAAGATATATAGGACCCGAATAACGAAATTGTTTTACCTAATTAATAAATAAATACCAAAATTTTGCCTTTAGTGATAGAATTAAATTTTCTAGAAAATGAAAAAAGATTCAATAAAATTCGTGAGATAAAGCAGATGTATAGCGTTATGAATTTAGGAGTGGTGACATACTAGTCCGGGAGGCCGTGACAGTTTTGTGGACTGATCTCCGCTACGATCCTAATAATTTTTTTTTTCAATTTTGCTACTTGTTTAAATGAGCAAAATAACAGTCTGCCAACCAGAACCCTACAGCAGTGACTTTTAGGAAACCCGGAAAATTTTGGAAGCTAGGACTAATTTCGCTATGAATAAAACTTTGTGTAAAGATTATTTATAATTTTTAAGGACTAAAAATAACAGTCTGCCGATCGGATAGTACAACGCCGAGCGTCTGCCGGCCTTACAAACTGAAATTTTTTTTTAGAAAATGGACTCACACCGCTATACCTGAAAATTCTAAATATTGTTATTTTCTACATAAGAAAAACTTAATAACAGTTTGCCAAGATTTCAGTACAACTAAAGCCGTCTGTCAAGCTAAAGACGCTACGGACACCGGACACCGCGTACGCGCGTGGTACAATGCGCCTCATTTTTAATCACCTGACAGACTATTTCAGTTGCATCAGATTGTTGGCAGACTGGCAGCTTTATTAAATTCAATTATTCAGTTACTCATTTTTCAAATTTCAGGCATAGCGTTATCAGTCTTGGCATTTAATTAAGTATATAATTTACTGAAAAATTATTAAATTGGATTGAATGAGACTTAAAGGGATGAATAATGGATTTTCATATAATTTGAATATTCTTCATTTAAACACATTAATGTTGAATTCATTTTGAATAACAGAGCTTTGATTATTGAAAGTTTATTAGAAATAACATAAAAAATACAAACAAAGCTTAACGAAAGTAGCTGGCACGTGTACCTCTATTTATGAATACCATAGGTCCTATACCAGTGGTTGTATTTCGACAGTTTTATACTTAATTAAATGCCAAGACTGATAACGCTATGCCTGAAATTTGCAAAATGAGTAACTGAATAATTGAATTTAATACAGCTACCAGTCTGCCAACAATCTGATACAACTGAAATAGTCTGTCAGGTGATTAAAGATGAGGCGTATTGTACCACGGGCGTACGCGTATCACCGGTGTCCCGTAGCGTCTTTAGCTTGACAGGCGGCTTTAGTTGTACAGAAATCTAGGCAGACTGTTATTACGTTTTTTATTATGTAAAAAATAACAATATTTAGAATTTTCAAGTATAGCGGTATGAGTCCTTTTTCTAAAAAAAAAAATCAGCTTATTTATAAGTGTGGCAGCCGCTCGGGGTTGTACGATCCGATCGGCAGACTGTTATTTTTAGTCCTTACAAATCATAAATAATCTTTACACAAAGTTTTATTTACAGCGAAATTAGTCCTAGCATCAAATTTTTCAAATTTCCTTCTTGCTTGTTGTTGTACCGACGCGTTGGCAGACTCTTATCAGGGTTATGTCTGTATTGTAAACATCAAGTACAATAAATATTAAGCATAGCGAAATCAGTCACGAAATACTGTCGCGGCCTCCCGGACTATACCATTTTCTATTAAATTATATATTGTTTTTCATATTATTAAATTCACAATGAACACCTTTTTACCTGCTGTATACTAACCCGCTGTGTACATAACTGTTATGCCCTGATATAGTTATTTGGAAATATTTAACCATTGTGTAATAATTTGCAGCGTTTATTAATTGAAATCAGTATAGCTCCTGATTGGTAGCTCCTTTTAACTACTTCCATATTGCGAAAAAAAAATTAAATTACTGACACGGAAACTGCCGTCAAATTATTGATCACAACAGAACAACAACACAACCAGAACTTGAGCGTGTCAAACCTGTTACAATTTTTAGTTTGAAAAAAACGTTACAAAATAAAATCTTTAGATCTCAAGCCAAATTATTAAAAAAATAATAATAATAAAATAAAAAACGTGATAGTAACTGTAATATCATATTAATAGGTCTAGTCCAAAGCACTTAAAGATGCCAATAGGATCTGAAATATCCATTCTCAAACTTTATCCTCCGCTTTTACATAAAATTCATGGACCAAGGAATGCTCGGCACGTCCCCACCATAGATGTTCCACTTTAAACTTTATCGGTCCGTCTTCTTTGCTCTACTTTACTGCCGGCGAAGAAGTTTTCTTGAGAGAGGATCATTAAGATCAAAAAAATAAATAAATGTGGTAGCTGAGGACCGGAGGACGAGGAGAGAGGTGGAAGGTGAGGTGGTGATCAGTATTCAGGAAAGTGATTCGGCCGGGGATAATGGTCGCTCTGTGATTTAAAATTCACGGCTGGGCTCATTACAGGTACAGGTACCTGTCCTCTTGACCTTTCAACAAGCGGGGATGATCCGGGATCTGTCAGCCGGAGCCTAAGCTTGAAATATTACCCGAGGAGGATTCGCTGCCTGTCTCGGCTCGCAAGCTCTGCAGCGAGTACCCACGCACGCTCGTCCGTTGACTCGTGCCTTCCTAACGACTAATCGCTCCCAGTAATGACATCTTAATGTCAGCCAACCAATTTTTTTGACAACTGTCAAAATGCTTTCGGACCATGTAGGCAACTAACGATTATCTTAGGACATGAAGTCATTGTTTAAAAAAAGTACTAGGTGTACACCAAATCTTTTTAAAATCTTTATCAAGTTTCAACAACACAAGCTGTAAAAAAATAAGTAAATAGAATACTAGAGGTAAAAAGATTGTTTATTGTACGCTATGGGACACTGATAAAATCCGACAAAATTGTCTCTATTCTTGTTGCTAATGTATTTTTGTTATTATTATTGTTATTTCAAAAGTTATTTGCATATAATTATATTAAGCAACAGCTATAATTTTTTTTTTTAAAACTAACAAAAAAAAAAAGAGGTTTTAAAAATTCCATTGTTACTAAAATATAATTAAGTTTTAGCAGCATTCCACAGAAAGCTTTACCAAATCTAAATATTTTGCAACATATTATAAAAGACTATTATTACTTTTAGCACATGAATGCAATATTCGATTCCGCCATCATTCAATAATATATATATATATATATATATATATATATATATATATATATATATATATATATATATATATATATATATCATTATAATTATTTATTTATTATTATTAAAAGTTATCAAAGTTTGAAACCGCGACTTTGAGCATAGAATGTTATTATGCTCAAAGTCGCGGTTTCAAACAAGGCCTTAAGATTTTTTTACAAAAGTAAATCCTTGGTTATGCTATTATGCTACTCCGAGGGGACATAAAGTGGTTGTTCCGAGAATGTGCTATAACAGTACTCATTTAATATCGCTATCTGGAATAAACCTGAATAGGCTAAATTTAGGACTCCCTCTGTAGCATCGTCCTATTTGCACAACAATCTATACACAAGAAATTTTACTCCACACTAGATGATAATTATTTCCATAATCTATAAATATATGTTTTCTATATAGTTCTGTAAAGGATTCATTATTATTATTTTGAAGGTTCGCGTCATATTTTCAGAATATCTATTAATTAAATCACCTGTTTCTTTTTAATACTTAACTCATGGATTTTCGGACCTTTTATTTTCCATCGTCAATTATATTAATTTAATTTTAAGGCATTTAATCACATTATAAATCATTTTAATTTTGTTTATACGTGTCACCGTTTCGGAGTTTTTTCCCCTTCCGTTTTATATAAAAATGTTTTATTTTTATTATTTATTTTATGCATCATTACTTATCTGCGTCTTTCGTTCCAATCTGGGGTTAAATTTATATCTTTCGAAATGTTAAAGAAAATTCAATAAATTATTGTCGATCTTTAGATAATGTTTATAGTGGTAAAAAACGGTTTATGTTGGAGACGCCGTTTTGGAAAGTACGCAATAAAAATGGTTCCCTGGCGTGAGTGGGACACGTAGAGATGAGACGCTCACGTGCTAGGACTGCCGATGCTGGTCACACGTATCATCAGCCCGTCTCTTCCATATACCGCTATTCTATTCTCTACTTGTCTCACCTCTGTATCAGGGGTAAATGTAACGAAGACTTATGATGCTTGTAGAGACCTTTATTAACTATTATATGCATGCTTTCTACAATAACCTACATTAATAAATTACATTCCAACAGAACCAAATTAACACTTGTTTCCATATTAAAATTAAAAAGAAAGATGTCACCTAAACATTGTATCGTGATAAATGTATTTACGTTGTATTCTATATTGTATGAATTATTTAGTTGAAATTATTATTTTTATAAATATTGTTTATCTCTATAACCATATAATACTGAACTATGAGAATCGTGCAATTGAGAGATACAATTGTCACTGACTGTCATTCTCAACTAAATTAATATTATCAATAATATATATTTATTTAACTGAATAAAAATATGTTTTCTAATCATGATTTCGAGTTCTGCGCAAGCGCTACTTTTATTAACCACATGCTATCTCGTCTCTCTAAAACTTCATTATCTCATTGTGATATAGTTAGTTATCAAGTGAAAAACTTAGTGTAGTAAAATCACATCACCTCTATTTTCATTAGAAACTACAATCGGTGAGTAATCAATTGATTATTAAGTCGTATTGACCAGTTCAATAACAGTCTATGAGATAAGGCTTGGAGACACCTGGACATCTTGGACATCCTCCCCACTCCCACTTGGAGCCAGTGAGCCTTCAGTGGCCCAAGAGAGAGGGTACTTCTCGCCAGTTAATTTTCTCCGCGCATACGTAATTACTTACGACTACTGGACAGATTATTTTATTTATTTTTATTATTATTTTTTTCCTCCGCCTTTTCTTTCACAATAATATCTCATCGCTCGTAGCCAATATGAAATGAGATATTTTCATATGGTGATGTCGAGTAAAGCGACAAGCAATAAACGAAGTAGGAGCTTAGGGACGACTCCTACTAATTCTCCGCCAAAAAATAAATCTAGGAAATCACAAAGGAAGGCTAATAACACCGTAACACCAGGCAGCTCAGTAGAAAACATGGAGCCCCGACCTGGCACCTCTTCACAGGCTATGACAGAAGAATCTCCTTTCTTCACCCCCAATCCATATCAGGCGTTATCTAACACCCCCGAAGACGGCATGGAGGCAGCACCAGCTCCCAGAGAGGCTAAACCGCTAAAACGCTAAATAATTTATCAAAATATCAAAAATTTCAAACTCCTTTGTCAACGATTAAATAATATTGCGGGCTCTGGAACATACATTTGTGTCAGTCGTATAAATGACACAAAATTGATGCCAGACACCCCAGAGACATACCGAAAAATAGTCAAATATCTGTGTGACACGAAAGCTGACTTTCATACATATCAGCTACAAGAAGATAGAGCTCTTAGAGTGGTGATAAGACACCTGCACCCTCGACGCCTACAGATGCCATCAAAGAAGAACTGACATCTATGGGATTTAAAATCCGCCAAATTGTCAATGTTACTAAGGAAAATAGAGAACAGCCCGGACAAAGTAACAAAATACCATTACCTCTCTTTTTTGTTGATCTTGAAAGATCCCCCGGGGTTGAAAACATTTACTCCGTCAATCGCCTCTACTACACAAGAGTTGTAGTAGAAAAGCCATATATTAAAAAAGACATAGTTCAGTGCCATAACTGCCAGGCATATGGACACACTAAACGGTACTGCCATCATATATCCCGGTGCGTCAGATGTGGTGGACAGCATAAGACTGAGGAATGCACCAAAACAAGACAAACTCCTGCAATTTGCGCACTCTGTCACCAAGGGCATCCAGCTAACTACAAGGGGTGCCAGACCTACAAGCTCTTAAAGTCAAGACTGCAGGCAGTACCTCGTCAAGACCTCACTCCTAGACCGCTAAGAAAACCCTCCAGAATCGTTAACTCTGGGGTCTCATATGCCCAAATGCTGGAAGAAGATGAGACACCACAAGCTCAGGCCCAACCGCAGCCTCGATCTCATCCCAACCTCAAGATTCCTACCCCCAATATCAACATCCACATAATCCTGCCACTCAACCTAGGACCGATACCCAAAAGTTCAGCCCACACAGAATTTCCTACATTCCTCCTCCTACCACCTCTACTGATATTACTGCCACCATGAATACATTCCTGTCCGAGCTCAAATCTCTTATTACCCCTCTCATCTCTTTGCTAACAAACTTAGTATCCAACCTGATCCAAGTACCTAGAAATCCATAAATGACACCGAAAAAGTCCTTCTCCATTCTCCTTTGGAATGCGAATGGTGTTCGAAACCACGTCAACGAACTAACTACACTACTACATGACAAACATATCGACCTAGCCCTCATAACTGAAACACGACTGACTAACAAACGATCATTCAACATCCCTGACTACCAAATATACAGAACTGACCACCCTGATGGGACAGCCCATGCTGGCACTGCGGTCATTATCCATAGCTCCCTCTCCCACCACCCATTTCCCCTACCAGTTCATGATTTTCTTCAAACCACTGCTATAAAAATACAAACTAGTTACTTTCCTTTAACAGTGGTAGCAGCTTACTCCCCACCTAAAATACCGATCTCCGCAGTCCAATTCAATTCCTTCCTCAATTCCCTAGACCATCATTTCCTCATAGGTGCAGACTTAAATGCTAAACACCAGCAGTGGGGAGCCAGAACTACGAACTCTCGGGGGCGAACACTGCAGTCTGCACTCTATTCCACCCATAGTAACATCCTCCCTCCCGACTCTCCCACCTATTGGCCCACCGATCCTAACCGAAATCCCGACCTTCTAGATTTCTTCATCCACAAAGGCCTAGGACCGCTAAATCATTCTGTCTCCCGGCTCGATGACCTATCCTCAGATCACAGCCCTCTTATCCTAACTCTTTCATTATCACCTATACTAAAACTCCCCCCACCGTCATTCCTAAGAGGCCCAGTTAACTGGACTCTCTTCCGTGAAATCATAACCGACGCAATAGACCTCAGAGTATCCCTCAAATCTCCTCAAGAACTAGATGATGCCGTTAATTCCTTCACTACCCTGATCCAACAAGCAGCCTGGAATGCATCGTCACCCTCTCCTTCCCCTCTGTACCACAAGAAGAATCCAATACCCCAAGACCTCCTAGATCTCATCCATACTAAGCGACGCTCCAGAATCCTTTGGCAAAGAACCAGGCACCCAGACGATCGGAAATCCTACAACTATTTTACCAAATTAGTTAAACAGAAATTAGATTCATTTAGATCCCATTCCTACAATTCCTACCTCTCCTCATTATCCATTACCGATAATTCTCTCTGGAGAATAACCAAAAAAGTTCTTAATCGCCATACTATCACCCATCCTCTCCGACGTGCCGATGGTTCCTGGGCTTCGTCAGAGGATACTAGAGCTGAAGAGTTTGCCCAATACCTCTCCAACATATTCACCCCCCATCCCAACCACAATATCACTCATACAGCTAGGGTACAAGAATTCCTCTCTTCACCAATACCTCTCTCTCTACCCCCTAAAGCTGTTAATCCCTCTGAGGTCAAATTCCTTATAAATAAACTAAAACCTCACAAATCTCCTGGCCACGACCTCCTCAGTTCCAAGATCATTCGACAACTACCTGAAAAAGCAATTATTTTCCTTACTTACCTGTATAATTGTATCCTCCGCACAGCCCACTTTCCTCTGTTGTGGAAACACTCCATTATTATCCTTTTTCTTAAACCTGGTAAACCTCCCAACAACTCCTCATCCTATAGACCGATCAGCCTCCTCCCTATCCTTTCAAAATTATTTGAAAAAATCCTACTTAAGCGTATCCTACATTTAATTGAAATTCCTTCCCACCAGTTCGGATTCCGCTCTGGGCACTCCACTGTACAGCAAGGTCTAAGAGTAGTAGACCATTTATCCTCTGCACTCGAAAACAAGCAATACTGCACTGGTGCCTTTCTGGACATTGCTCAGGCATTCGACCGGGTCTGGCACGATGGCTTGCTTTTCAAACTAAAATCCCAATTACCCCAATCCTTATATCTAATCCTAAGATCCTATCTCGCTAACCGTTCCTTCAGAGTCCGTTGTGGTTCAGAGTTCTCCACTTGTTACCCAATCGAGGCCGGCGTACCTCAAGGAAGCGTCCTAGGTCCTATCCTCTATATTTTATTTACAGCTGATATACCTTTAGATCCTAATACCTTCCTAGCATCTTTTGCCGATGATACTGCCATTCTATCAACCCATACAGACCCAGAACTGGCATCTTCCCATCTACAGAGCCACCTCTCCTTGATTGAACATTGGTGCGACAAATGGCGTATCAAAGTCAATCAATCCAAAAGTAAGCATGTCACCTTCACCCTCCGACGCAAATCCTGTCCACAAGTTCATTTTAACTCCATACCACTTCCCTGTTCCGACACAGTCCGGTATCTGGGTTTCTTACTACACAAACGACTGACCTGGAACCCACATACTCGACTTAAAAGACAAGAGCTCAACAGAAGATACGGACAATTATATAGACTACTGAACGGAACATCACAACTTTCCATTGAAAACAAACTATTGATTTACAAGACAATTCTCAAACCAATGTGGACCTACGGAATTGAACTATGGGGAACTACTAAATTTTCGAACATCAAACGTATCCAATCCTTTCAGTCCAAATTCCTTAGAACAATAGTCAATGCTCCCTATTATGTTACAAACAAGACCTTACATCATGACCTTAAGATCCCTTATGTTCTTGATCTCATCCCATCTAAATTC
>JAJSOM010000420.1:0-10720 GCA_023052935.1 Piezodorus guildinii
AAACTAAGGTGAAACAATTGCATTAAGAAAATATTATTTCAGTTTTTTCCTTTAGTTGGGTATCGAATTCAACTTATATATTTACCTGTTTTTCATCAGTGGTAACAAGATGGTATGGTTATTTTTATAGAATCTACAAAATTAAAGGTACTTAAAGAAGAAAATTTAAAATATTGGCATTTAAGCCCTGTCAGACTATTTTATTCAGAACGAAACCTACATGATATTAAAGCCGTTTAAATTTTACATCGATATAGCAAGTTTAATCAAAATAGATAGAGCCGTTTTTGAGAAAATCGTAAAAAGGTGCTAATTACATGGGGTATAATAGTAAGGGACTTCAGGTAATGTATCTCGTTTTAGGTTTTGAAATGTTGCTGTAACATCTCGGGCGTATAGTACTCTTAAATATAAAATTTCAGTTCCGTACGACTTTTCGTTTTTCCGCTAGGGTTACCACACACAGACAGACGGACACAGAGACGCGCCGACATTTTTGCGGGATTTGGTTATTTGGACTCAGGGGACCCTAAAACGTGTATTTCCGTTGAAAACTGGAATTCGAAATTTTTCACGATCGCAATATTTTCCCTTACTATATATTTCATGTATAGATGTAAGTAAAAGCAAAATAGATAATCTAACGTAAACTCAATCCCGTGCCTAAACGAGCGCTTAAAAAGTGAAAATAAAGTAAAAGAGGTAATATTTTTTTTTTTTTTTTTAAATTATATTTTATTGAATTTTACAACTGTATATTACATAAATACAATAAGTAAAAGTGATGAATTATAATAAAAGGCGTATAAGGCTTGTGAAGAAACTACCCAGCGGTAGTACTTCGATGTTTATTTAAGTAAGTAGATCCCGAGGCCATCTTCTTTTCAATCGCCTCGGAGGGTTGTCAGGAATATGCGAGGTTGATAGGTTGCGGACAAGAGGGTTTATATGAGTTGGGAGTTTGGAATTAAAAGTGGTATATCTGGTTCGAGAAAGGTCTGCCACAAATGGGATATTAAGGTCGTTATGGATGATTTTATTTGTGACGAAATAAGGAGCATTTAGGATTTTGCGAAGGATTTTGGATTGTAAGGATTGGATGCGGGAGGAATTAGATGGCTTAGTAGAGCCCCAAAGCTCGATTCCATATGTCCAGATTGGTCTGATGACAGTAATATAAATGAGCTTTTTGTAGTGAATTGGAAGTTTTGAACGTTTGTCTAGTAAGTGTTGTAGTAATCGGTATCTACGGGCAGTTTCCTGTCGTTTTAGTCTCGTGTGAGGGTTCCATGTAAGACGTTTGTCAAGATGGAGTCCTAGGTATCGGATTTGTTCAACAGGTATGAGTGGCGTATTATTAAAGGATACGGTAGGGCAGGAGGTCATCGGTTTTCGACGAAGGGTAAAGGTTATTTGATGGGATTTTTTAGGATTTATTTTAATCCTCCAGTTTCGACACCATTCCTCAATGGCTGTGATGTGGGACTGAAGGATTTGGGATGCAGCGGTTGGATCGTTATGGACGGATAACACACAAGTGTCATCCGCGTAAGTTGTGAGGACAGTGCTAGGATGGAGTGGGATATCAGCTGTATATACCGTATAAAGGATGGGACCTAAGATACTACCCTGAGGTACACCTGCAGACTGAGAAATTATGGAAGAGTAGGAAAGGTTATAATTTACTTGAAAGGTTCTATTAGTGAGGTAGGAACGGATTATGAGGAAGTATGTTGCGGGAAGGAATTGACGGAGTTTATAAAGGAGTCCTGGGTGCCAGACTCGGTCGAACGCTTGTTCCACGTCGAGAAAAGCACCCGTGCAAAACATTCCTCGCTCCAATGTGGAGGATATAACATCCACCACACGGTGGCATTGCTGAATTGTAGAGTGGGATGTCCGAAATCCAAACTGGTGGTCAGGAATGACGTGATGCATTTCTAGGATCGGGTAAAGGCGCTTTAAAATGAGTTTTTCTAGAATCTTGCCCATGATAGGTAAAAGGGAGATCGGACGGTATGAGGATGGATGTTCAGGAGGCTTTTGAGGTTTTGGGATCATTTTGATTATTGACATTTTCCAAGGTTCAGGAAAATAGGTGGTTCGGAGGGTGGCATTAAAGATATAAGTGAGGTAGAGGATAGCCTTTCGAGGTAGCTGTTTAAGCATAAAGGATGTGATGAGATCATGACCAGGTGCTTTTTTAATACGTAACTGATGGATAACGTTAATTATTTCAGAAGGATGAAAGGCTTTAGGAGGTGGGGACATTTGGAGTGGAATAGCTAGTTCTGCTTCAATATGGTCGATATGGGTCGGATTAAGGATTTCAGGATGTGGATTAAATATTTTGGAAAGGTGTTCACCAAATATTTGAGTTTTTTCTTCATCTGATCGAGACCAGGTAGAAGATTCGGTAAGGAGTGGGTGATTAAAAGTTTTGAATTTGAGCAGATTTTTGGTAGTTGTCCATAAAGATTTGTCATTTGGTCTTAGGTTTTCTGTGAAGTCCTGAAAAGTTTGCATTTTGAATTTTCTAATTTCAGTTTTGAGTTTGTTAGTTAGGTGAGTATAGTATGTTTTGTCGGATGGGTATCTGGACCTGTGCCACTTAGCCCTTGCTCGCCGTTTCTCTGTTAATAATTTTCGAATATGAGGCGGTAAGTTAGTGTCGCGGGAATAATTATTTTTGGGACGTGTTGAGTTGTTACTAATTGCAACACCTATTGTTCTTGTCAGTTTTTCTATAGCAGAGTTAATTTGTTGTTCTGTCTTTAGCGGAATCTTTAAGTCAAGTTCGTTTTCTAGATGAGAGCGAAAGTTGTCCCAGTCAACATGTCCTGTGATCAATGAAGGAGGGAAGGATTTAGGAATAGGGTTTGAATGCAGGAGAAGCAGAACTGGGCTATGGTCTGAGGAGAGGTCGTCTAAGGATGTTACTGTTGATTGAAAGGTGGGAATTTGGGATGTGACGAATATATCAAGAATATCAGGGCGCTTTTTCAGGGAAGTAGGCCAGTAAGTAGGATTTTTAGGTGATAAGACTGAATAGCTGTTGGAAGTGGTGACTTGGGAGAGAATCCGGCCACGAGCGTTGGATGTTCGGCATCCCCACCGTTGATCTTTGGCGTTGTAATCTCCCCCAGCAATGAAGCGCGGACCAAAGGACTGAAATAAGGAATCGAGTTGGTTAGAGGAGAGGGAAATCCCAGGAGGGCAATATACAGCTGAGATGGTTATGTTAAATGGACGGCAGGATAAGGCAAGCGAAGTCGATTGGATGGCGCCAGTTGGAGTAGAAGGAATTAGGGAGTGAGTTAAGGAATTGTGAATAAGGATACAAGAGCCAGCGTGGGATGTTTTGTCAGGGTGATCTGATCTGTATGTGATGTAGTCGCGTATGTAAAAGTGTGAATGAGGTGTGAAATGTGTTTCAGTCACAAGGGCAACGTCTATGTTATTGTCGTGAAGAAAGATGTCAAGTTCGTCTCTGTGATTAATCAGACCATTGGAATTCCATAAGAGAATAGCTAGGGTCTGCTTATTCATCTAGGGAAATTAATCGGGAACGGTGATAGGAGACTTGTAAGGAGATTGATGAGTGGTTTGATTGTGTTTTGGAGGTCTAGAAGGAAGGATGAAAGAATAGATGTTATGTCAGTTGGAGGTTGGTTAGGATTGGGGTAGGAAGGGGTGTTTAGGATTAAAGGATTAATCTGTTTTGGTGTGGGTAAGATTATTCTTTGAGATTCAGCAGGTAATGGAGCTTCAAATGAGAGATTGTCCTGAACTGCAGTGATTAATGCAGGTGGATGTTTGGGATTGGTCTGTGGAGAGATTAGTGGCGGTAACTTGACTCTCAGAGAAGCAGGTTTTGGATCATTTATGGGTATTTTTGACTGAGGGTGGGAGTTAAGAGGTTTAGAATGAGTTCTCTGAGGCTGTGAATGTATGGTCTGACGGTGATGAGAGGAGATCGGGGGTTGAGGATGGGATGTCTGCGGCTGTGAAGTGGAATCTTGAGGCGATTGAGGTCGGGGCAGAGGTTTTGTGGTTATTGCAGAATAGGCGGAGGTATTGGAGCTTGGTGGTGGTTGATACACGCTGCCTCCTGGAGCTCGATGGATGATCGGAGTAGTCCTGGTTGAAGGGCCGGGTGCTTCATTAGTAGTGCTGGAGGTCTTCTGTAGGGTTCTAGAGGATATGTTTAGGATCTTTTGTCTCAGCATATTTTTGTACACTATGCAACCTTTATAGCTAGCAGGATGACCTTCACTGCACAGCGCACATTTTGCTGGGGTGTCCCGAGGTTTCAAACAATTGCTAGAGGCGTGTGGGCCAGCACATTTGACACATCTGGCTGGATGATGACAGTAGCCTTTTGTGTGTCCAAGATTTTGACAGTTTGTACACTGTACTATGTCATCTCTCTGCCTTGGCTCTTCAAATTTTATGCAGGAGTAAACAAGCCTGTTTACTTTAAATATTTCTGGATTATTAGTAGCAGGCTCCAGGTCTACGAAGAATAATGGTAAAGGGAACTTTTCTGAGGGATGAATGACACAAGAAACGTGTCGCACGCTAAATCCTAACTCTTCTATATCCTTCTTGATGGCCTCTGTGGGGGTGGTGTTGTGGAGACCCCTCAAAACAACGCGGTAGGGTTTATCTTCTTTTAGCTGATAACAGTGAAATTCATAGTGTTTCTCTGTTAAATATTTGACGAGTTTTTTATAGTTCTCTTTGGTAGTAGTGTTGATCTTAACGTCTTTTAATCTCGCGAAGCATTGGAAGTTAGTTTGTCCTATGAGTGCAGATATTTCTTGGCCAAACTTAAAGAAATTTTGAATATTATTGACGTATATGGGTGGTGGCTCAGGCTCATTGAATTCACGGGGTGTAGAGGATGTTGATGACATATTATTGATGGCTGCAACGTTGTTGCTGGAAAGTGCGGATGTGGAGGCAGTTTTGGTTGGTTGAGTGTTGGCTGAAGGTGTACTTCGGTTTTCTGGAGGGCAATTTTGCTTAGCTTTGGCTTTTTTATTTTTTTTCTTATTCGGTGAATTACTACCAGAATTTGGCTGTACGTTCCTATGGCGTTTTTGCCGCGTCCTTCTAGTCAGGTACTGCGAATCAGTCTCACTAATCTCACTGAACGGAGTTTCATTGTCTGTGTCCATCACTGAATTCGCGTCAGACATAATGTTTATGTATAAGAAAAAAAAAATGAAAAAAGAAAATTCCCCTATTAAATGATTACCATATAAGTATGTTTATATATATTAATATAACAAATAAAAATAAAAAAAAACACCTATTAAAGAAAAAAAATAAGATATAGAAAAAAAAAATTATATACCCTCTAAATATTAATAACAAAAATTAAATAACTCCTTAAAAATTAAATTATGTACATAACTATATACAATTAATAAAAAAAACATTTTAAAGAAATTTAAAAAAAATATTCTAAGAAAAAAAAAGATTTCTAGGTTATCCCGGGATACGAACTCAGGACGGTGGCAGGTAGATTCCTAGTGCCGCGACCGTGAACCTGGAGTGCTGGCTGATAAGAGTCTGTAGGGATTAACTGCCACGTCAGTTAGCCCAAGTGACACTGCTCAGTGAGCTGGCTATTAAAATAAGAGCACTAACCTCAATGTTTATAGGTGTAAAGTGAAAACGTTCAACAGAGGAAACTTTTTGTAAAGGCTGACTGCTGGTCAACTCCATACACGTAAGTTATACAGTGAGAAAGACAGAGCGACACACATAGTAAACTTGACAATCGGCCATGACACTTACAATCCGAGGTAATATTAAATTTTTTTTTTTAATCTTAATAATATTGCTTTATTGGGAAATAATACAATCTGCCTCTATCTTGGGCAATACGTATTAGGGCTAAAAAAAGTCATTCATACCATATGTACTGAGTAAAAACAAAACAAAACAGACATAACAATAAAAAAAAAAAAAAAAAAAAAAAAAAAAAAAAAAAAAAAAAAAAAAAAAAAAAAGGTTATAATAATAATGCATAAATAAATAATAATAATAATAAAAATATATAAATATATATATATATATATATATATATATATATATATATATATATATATATAAAATAACATAAGATGAAATAAGATAAGTAAACTTAACTAACAAATGAAAATAAAAATAAAATATAAAGTAAATAAAATCTTGGCCACATTCATACCTATATACATTAAATATTAAATTAAAAATGAAATTTAATCGAAAAAAAAAGAAGTAGAATTTTAATCTTTAAAGTGAGAAACATTTCCAATGGAAATAATACCATTGGATTAAAAAAATAAATAAATAAATAACACTAAACACCCTAAAAGTAAATGCTGAAACAGTCGGTTTGCAGATATTATTCGAAAAAACGGATTTGATGCCTACTGATCGAAACATTTAAAAAAAAAAGGGAAAAAAACATTTAGAATAAAGTATGGGGGAGTCAGGGTCACGAATAGCTTCACGTATTCAGTAAAAATTAGTAAGTAAGTAATGGGTCCGAGATAAGGGGTATGGAGGAGAGGCTGGTCAAGATGGAAATACTCAGCTTTGCCACCAGTAGCCTATACTGTAAAAAGGCTCTTTCAATAAGAGCGAAAATAAGACACTATAACACGGTTGTCAATGTTTTCTTAGTTTTGACTCTAATCTATTAAGAATGTGGTATTATCACGGTGACTCAAACGGGAATATAAAGTTGTCACACTATGTGAGGAACGGATTCCTAAAAAGTTAATATGTGTTGAACCTATTGGTAATCACCTAAAGGATATGCCGAGGCTGAAGTGGGTGAATTGTGTTATGTCTGCTCTCAGGGGCTTGAGCTTCAAAGTTGATCATTGGATTGAAATCTGTAGACAAGATTAGAGGAATCGACGTTGAATTTACGGGATCTTTAAGAGTAATATTATTATATCGACGAGAAGAACCATTAATGCCCGTACACGTTTTACAAAACAAAGCAGGAGATACTGTTTAAATTGCTATTGATATTTAGTCTAGTGATTCTCAATCACTGATCTCTTTTGAGTCGGTGAGTCAAATACATCTTGGGACTTTAGCACTTTATATTATCTTATTTCTGATCATTGTACCTGGGTTGTTCTACTAAAGCTGAAAACTGTAGTTATTGGAGATATGATGAATTCCAATTTGATGCCTAACATACATAACTTATTATGTTACATACCAAAGCGTCTATTATTAATTTCTCAATTATTCCACAAATCTATTCACCCCGATGATTGTAACCTTTCCTCCACCACATTTAACCACATATAACTCGAATTCTAAAATCTCGAGATACTTTATGATGAAATAATGGCTGTAGATAATGTATGACACATTAGGAATCATCATTTAAAAATAATAATAAATTTTAAAAAAAAATAAAGAAAAAAAGAAAGGAAATAATTTTTTTGGCAAGAATGGAGACGTTGATTTCCAAAAGATACTTATAGACATTTTTTACGAAATTGATATTTTGTCATATTTATATGTTCATCATTTAGTTTTATTTAAATCATCTCTTGATTTTAGCTAATGAACACTCAAGTCCTTTGAAGATATTTAGAAATGCAACTATTCTCTAGAGGTACTAATTATACATTTAGTTTCGTTCCAAATCACACTCAAATATTTCATTCCATAAGCTTAAAATAGTGTTATTAATATAATTAAAAGTAAATTCTAGATTCTAATGCGAAAAGAATCATCAAGTCAATGTCTCAATTTTGGTCAATGAAATTTCCATTTTTCCTCTCACATATCTAAATATAAAATTAAGTAAGGGAAAGTATTACAATCTTGAAAATTGTCGAATTCCACTCTTCAATGTAAAAACACGTTTTAGGGTCCTCTGGGTCCAAATAACTAAATCGAAAAGGTCCTGTGTGTGTCGGAAGTCTTGCTCGAAAACAAAAATTCGTACTAAATTGAAAATTCATATTTGCGACAACTACACACCCGAGATGTTACAGCAACTTTTCTATTTTATTTGGACTATAAAACTATGTGAAAATTCATGGTAAAAATTGGCATTACGTTCTTGGAATCCGTTCCTCACCGAGCTCAACAACTTTACCTGACCATTTGAGTTGCAAAATATATACAATAAGCAAATTGGAATAAAAACAATAAAACGTGGCATGGTTAGGCATGAGTGGCTTGAGTATTCAGTATATTTTTTTAACTTTTGTTTTGAACACAAGAATAGTTATGTAGATGTATAATATACCGTTGGAAAGCTCAGGATTAAAAATCATTTTTATCTTATTAGCTGGAAAAAATAATGAAAAAATACAAAAATTACAATAAATTAAGTGATTATTGTAAATAATAATTTCTGTTGTTAGATTATTTATATCCTTCGAAACTTAATTTAATTATTTCAATTTTTTTCAAATTCAACTTTATTTAAAAGTTTTTAAATTGATTCAAGCAACGGATGTTACTGAAAGTCTTGTGTTGGGCGTACCACATTTTAAAGAAAATAAACGAAAGTACGCTGAACATTATTGATCGAATTATTTTTCATTAACGCATAATTTTTTATTATTTAGCATATGAAACATTATTTTCTCTTTAGTTCCAGGTATATTCATATTTTTAAACAACACAAATTTCTGAATTACACCCAATGTTTGACTTTTATATAATAATTAGAGTACACATTTTAATAAAATAATTAACTAAAAAGTTCCGATATTAATCAAACGTTCTCCTCTCCTTTAATTGATTCTAGTTTATATAAAACATTCAGTAATTGAAAAATAAAACATCCCTTCCTAAATATTTACTTAGAGATTATTTTGAATCGAAGGATTTGCTTGTCGGAGGGATTTTTAATTTCTGGGGCCACCTGTTGCTACAGCTGCCGGTCTTAAGCCAACTAACTTCGTTCCTCACATTTTTAAATTTTCAATCTCATTGGCTTGGTATTCCTTCAGTCACTTTTATTTACAATGGAATAAATTCAATAAAGTTGTGTTGTAATACTGAAAAAAAATATTTACATAGTAAATCTCTAACCGACAAAGCATATATTTTTTTAGTTTTGCATTAACAATTTTATTTTACTACTTATTAAAGACTTTATGCATGCCTATACAAGTTATGGAAAATCCAGAAGAAATGAAACAAATAACATTTACACTTAAAAACCATACCTGCCGTCCACTCTACATCGGAAAGAATTTCTCAGAGGGACACCGTACTTGAAATGACCTTAAAAAGAAGAATGTCACGAAGTTCAGTTATAACAAATATAGCATTAAAAATTAATTTATTTATTTTGTAACAAAAGGCCTATGAAAATGAAATTTCATATTTGAGACAACTATACCAAGTTTTTACAGGAATTTTTCATCAAAATCAGCGGACCAGAAGAGTCAAGATTTTGATTAAACTCGCCTTATAATAATAATAATAAGCTTACCGAACCCGAGGGTTCGATGCCGATACCACCAAACTTTGCCTGCACATACTCGTCCAATGTTTACTGGTCAAGCCCAAGCCCCCGAGATCAGCCTTAATGCAATCCTCCCATCGACGCTTCGGCCTCCCTTTCGGACGCCTGCCAGTCGGTTCAGCGAATACCAACTTTCTCGGAATCGGTTCCTCACCGAGCCCAACAACTTTACGCGCCCATTTGAGTCTCCGCGATGCTATCAACTCAATTATAACTCGCCTGATTAAATTATTAAACTCGCCTTATTCTTGTAAAATTTAATGGGCTTTAATATCACGTAGATTTCGTTCAGATTGAAATAGTTCTTATCTGCACCAGAGGATGCAACAAAATCAAGTTTAAAATTTTAGAGATTATACCACTGACGATTGAGGAAAACATCACCTGAAAACAAGATAATTCAAATACACTTTATATTGAATTTTTTTATTGATATAAATTACAATTATTTCGATTTGAACAATATAAGTAATGTAAAATGTGTAAGACTACAATCATGCAATATTCACAGAAAAACAAACCCAAAGTCAAATTACATAAAGATATAAAACAAAATAACATCTTAAACGCGCTCACAGCTTTATATAATATTTACAATCTAGGTGGTTAGGTTGATAAATAAGGTTTTGGTGTAATTTGGATGTTATCAGGTCTGAAATAAATGCGAAAAATAATGTCGTATTTTAAATACAAATAAATAAATGCATCTAGTATAAAATGGGTTCGTTTTTCTCTCCTTTTTTTTGTCTTTAAGTTTTTAAATATACCCCTTTTGAAAGCTATTCAGATGATTTACTGTACTAGGTTAAAAAAAAAAAAAATCTACAAAGGGGTACTAAACATTTAGGTGAAATTCAATGTAGCCATGATTGAACTTAAGAAAGGGAATTCGATGGGATTTTTCATACAATGAAAGTTGCAATTTAATACCTCATCTTTTACGTAATAAACGACGTGTGTTTCTCAAAACGGTGATTTCAATTTGGATATTATTAACTCAGTCTGAACGAAAAAGTAATAAAAAAAAACAACTTTTTTTTTACTTCATCTTCCAGTATATTTCGGACCATGCATTGTCACAACACACGCAGCCTCTCACCCAAATTGTAGAAACTTTTTGAGTACAAACATTTTTGGAATACATACATACAAACGATCTTCCTATCCTATTCCTCAATAGGATAAACATAAAAAGATAGAAATAAA
>JAJSOM010000421.1:0-10935 GCA_023052935.1 Piezodorus guildinii
TGTAAAATGAAAATAGGAGATGTAGGATATGTATGTAGATAGCAGCTGAACCATGACAGCAACACATCAGAAAAACCAAATAGTTTTAATTTTTCAATTAGGATAGAATGAGATACCTTATCGAAGGCTTTAGAAAAATCAGTGTATATATCATCAACCTGTTGTTTATTGAGAAAGCATCTAGAATACAATGCTGAAATGATAATAAATTAGTTAGTGTACATCTTTCAATAACAAAACCATGTTGATGAATAGATAAATAAGGAGACACAAGTGGGAATAGTTCCTCTAAGACTAGTGATTCAAGGATTGAATCAAAGTGTACATTTAGTAGAAGTGATTCAAAGTGTACATTTAGTAGATATTGGCCTATAATCCATAACATTGGTTTATTGGAACATGTTAATAACCCCTTATATAGCTTATAAAGAGATTCTGGTTCTGCAGGTAAGGCAGTGAGCTAGTGTTCTCATGGTCCTGGGTTAGAGTCTGGCTGAGGCGGGATAATTATTCATTATGTTATTTCAGCTGTGGGGCGGCCCTGGGTTAGGGAGACCCTCCTGAGGCACACCCAGTGTCTATAAAGTGGATAACCTAAAATTGGGATAAAATCCGGGCATCTGTGTGTGATCTCGGCCTAACCACCTCCTTGCTCAGTCGTTGGACAAGTAATGGTACAACTTCTATTTTAGTACTTTTTATTCCTTCATTTTATATATCTGATTTCCCATCCCTTGTTTATTTAACGTAACTTTATGCTACTATGGCTAATAGGATGATGCTACAGTGGGAGTCCTAAATTTTGCCTATACAGGTTTTATTAGGAGAGGGATTTTTAACGAGTACCTAACATCGCACAGGCTCGGGACCACCTTTTAATGTCCCCTGTTATGCTAGCCACCCAGTTATAAGTGATCCCTTCCCATCCCTTACTATCCAGTTTTGGCCAACCTATGAATCATCCTATAGGTAGCCACCATATTCTAACCAGAGTGGGTCCATCAAAACTTGATTATAAGATATTATATAGAATATCCACTCCAAAGGGAGGCCACTGAAGATTTCAGGAGGTTAGGCAAGTTGTGAATGGAGAGCAGGCAGTCTGTCAATATGAGTGAGCTGAGAGCATTGTGAGGGTGGAAATATGTTGATCATGTTAATGAATGAATTCATAATAAAATGAATAAGTACTGAGGCACCCAATATGTGTCCAAGGAGTAGGTGGGAGGATTACATAGAGGTGATCTCGAAGGGGGTTCGAACAGTGGTTAGTTTATAGATGGACATTATAGCAAGGGAAAAAAAATTGTTTTAAAATATAAGTATTAGTATATTGGGTTGATTTTCAAATAATTCTCAGTTACTGATAATTTATGATTCTCATGAATGAAACCAAAACTAACTATACACAACATTAGAGAATAACATGGTGATAGTTTGAGCGGAGGTTTGTAATATTTACTACAATATCTCTAAAACTGTTTTTTTTTTAATTTCCAAATTAAGTAGCCTGTTCCATAAGAAGTTTTTAGATAATTTAAAGATTTTCAGAATTTATAAATGATAATGTTTTACAGAAAATGCTTTTGACTAAGTTACTGAAAAAAAGTGGCTTAAATTAATGCATTTTCAAGGCAGTACCATGTCGAAAACTCGAATGTTTAAAATTGGTTAAGTACATATCACCATTCCTGAAAATCAAAAGCACTCCACCCTTAGCAGAACAAGATGCTACCTCCACTGACGATATTATAGTCTTTATCGCTTGGCATCGAGTACAGCTGTTCAAAAAGTATGTCTTGATCTCAACTCTTGTCCAGTCTCTAATTTTACTTCTTTATTTAAAAAATACAAGGAAAGTATTGGGATCATAGAAAAAAAAATAGGATTCGAGTTTTCAACGGATATACACATTTAGGGTCCCTTAACTACCGCAAAAAAGCCTAGGTGTGCGTATGTGGTACGCCAAGTAACATCCTTAAAAGCTTCATACAAAATGATTGCTTTCAGGTGTCGAAAAATATTGAAAATAACAGTTTCTAGGGGGAAAAAATATTACAATTTGTCTCAATATAGACAATAATAATGCTTTTAGCTCTCGTTCATAAAATATTTAAAAAAAGAAAACCTAATGTCAATTATATAAAACAGAAACAAAAGCAGAATCTAAGGGATCCAAGCATCTCTATCTTAACCCAGCGTTAAAATCACCAACATTTAAATATCCAAATCATTCAAAATCTAATAAGTACTGCGTTCAGCTCAAAAATAAATTATTTTACAAACTGAAGTTACTTATTTTAAGATAGGTATAAAGTATAATGAACCGGGATGTAGATTTCCCGAATGGTAATTACCAAACAACCCTTAAATTCTATTTTGAGAAGGTGGCTATAAATACTGTTTAAAGATTTGCATTTTAGTAAGAAGTATATAACCAAAGAGGTAGCTAGACTATGGACTGACTAGAGTATACCTGGATGAGGCAGCTAAGACACTTGCTATAGAAGAAAAATAGATGGCAGCAGCGTCTGAACCAAGAGGAGGAAGGAGACTACCTGAGGACTCTTCAGTTCTGGATCTACTGTCTCAGGTGCAACACTATGGCTTTTGTCGCTACCCCTGTCAGCTTCCAAGGGGAGGATTATCTGCAGTATTTCTCTCCAATCACAGGTTAGTGTCTTCATCTTGTATATAATATTTAAGTGTGTGTATGATTAAGTTGTCTAAGGATCTTGAGGAGGTCAATAATTGAGGCAATAGGTACTACCCGTTTTAGAAATTTTTGGACGATATTTTATCTTATAAAAGTTTAATGTTCCTAAAAATGTGTTTTCGTATAATATGAAATAATGTTTGAAATTTTTTTTTTTTTGGTTAAAATATTCGTTTCTCCTCAAGTCTTATCAATTTTTTTTTATTGAAATCTTCAATCCTTATGTTGTTTTTATATCGTTTAAAAATTTATATTTTTATTTTGTAATCAGTAATCACAAATATAATGTCCTAACACCTTCGTTTTAATTTTGTTTAACTGACTTAAATATAATGATACAGGCTATTGTAGTGAATTTAAATTTATTCTATACAATCAAGAAACCAATAAGTTTCAAACTATAGAAACGTGTAATAAAAAAGATCTAAATATTGATCAGTGATTATAAAATACATTTATTATAGCTTTCATCATCTATAAAAAAATTATTATATTTTAATCATGAACATCTAACTTACGATTTCGCTAAAACTCTAACGTAAGCGTTACATGATTTCAAACTAAAAACACGTTTCTCTGTGCAGGAAAAATAATATATTTATTGATTGAACTTCAAGATCCTTCTGTCTATGATTTTAAGGGATTTTTAGTTTGTTCAATAATTTAGTAGATTTTTCCCAAAATTATCCGTTTCTAGAAATTTTATAGAAAACGTCCAAAATCTCTTATCACATTATTATTGAAACAATTTATTTTATTTTTATTTTTTAGCTTTGAAATATAATTTTTTTTTAATGTTAATTACTTAATTCTTAAGTTTTGGATGATTTTTTTTTTCGTATGGTTTGGAATGAAATGAACTGTGTACTAACTGCCTTTTTATTTTTTACCCGTTTTTACAGATTTTTGTTTTTTGTTTGTTTGCTTATTTGATGGTATTTAAAGATGGATTTCGATAAAGCTTAATGATCAGAATAGAAATATTTCAAACTATCAGTTTTATAAAAATTTCCCTACAGTGACTCCTACAATTAGTGTCTCAATTACCAGCTATATTTTATATTATATTATTATATTATATTTTGCCGAATTTTCTAAAATTCATTGTTCTCACATTCATTTCCTAATAGTGAAAAACGGAATATAATAAAGCATAAGGTATATTTATATGATATTACCATTGCAAAGAATTATCCATAAGTATTGAATATCCTCTAAATGGTTATTTACAAAATATAACACTAAATCTTACATTATTGAAGAAAATGCCGTATTCGATCAAGATTCTTAAGAAAATTTTAATATTTAGTTTTCAACCTATTTATATAAGAGTGGTTTTAAATTAAATATACAGTATATTCACTGCTTGTCTTTGAAATAATTTTTTGTAAAGGTATTATCATATAATAATTATTTTCTTTATTTTTTAATATTATACTCTAAAGTTTCTGTCAAACTTTTGAGCCAAAATCAGGGTACGTAGAAATCAAAACTATGTTTGATATTATAAAGAAGATAGAATTGGTTTCTGGTCTCCAAAGCCACGCCCTGATAACGCCTCACAAGTTGGGCCTGAAACGTTTGCAAAAGATAATTATAGTTTCTGTCTGAATCCCAAATATTCTTGATACGATAACATCAAAAGTAAACTATACCCATTAATTATTATATTTTAATTTTTCTCTTAGGAATCAATAAACAATTATGATTTTTACTTTAATAAAATTACTACTTGTAATCCAAAGCCAACAAGATACCAAGGCAACGTTAGTTTGTAAAAATCTATCAGTGATTTGTTATTGGACCGGTTTATTTGATTATATTTGTATTAAAACATAGAATTATTTTATTTCTATGTTATTAAATTTGTGTTCTTACGTTACGGAAGAAAAAAATTAAGTAGATTTTGGATGGAATTGAACATGCACTTAGTAACTTTTGCAAAGAACTGCAATTTCGAAATGCATTTTTGTATGATTTGTGTTTTCTACAACTGAATTCAATGACGGATTTAGATCAATCTGGTCTGGGAAACTCTTTATTTATACATAGAGGACATTAAAATTTTATTTTTTCAATGCTTCATAACATGTCACTACATGGAGAAACTTATTATTCCATGTATAGTCGCCTTAAAAGATTTACTTATTAGATTCATCGACTTCTGCTTTATATTGACGTCTATGTTATATTAATATTTAATTCATTATAGTTTTGTTCTAGATCGAAACAATGAGTGTTTATAAAATTGATGTAACTTCGCCATCTTAGTTTTTTTAACTTGAGGCTATAAGACTATAAGGGCATTCTTCGTGGAATTGATATTTTTACATATTTCTATTTTAATCAAATTCCGTCGTCCGTTTTTATCTAAAGAACATTCTTAATTTTTATTTAATAACGTCCTTGGAAATTGCATTTCTTTCCTAAAGTTAAAAAGTACATGTTTAATATATCCTAAAGCATACTGAAATCATCTCGTTTCATTAAGTGATGATGAAGAAATTGATATGGTAAAAAAGAAACCAAAAAACATTTAAACATTTTAGTGCAAAAATAACAACCGGATTAAATGAGTCATAGTCATAAATTCGGCGAGGGTAAAGTCCAACAGTCAAAAATATTTGGCCAAAGCAATAAACCACAAAAGGGTTTAGCTCTCGGTAAAGAAGTGCTGTAAGGGATAGAGCCTTTGTGGTAGATAACTTTACCTACTGTCATAAAACATCCCTTAAGTAATAAAAACATCTTACAGGTAATTAAATCCATTTTGGGAAATTTTTAACATTGGAATCTAAATATTATATACAGTAGATTGTGATTAATTATTATGAAAAAGACAAAAAAAAAAATTAAAATTTACCTAGATATTCCTCCATAACTCAGTTATTATTAAAGATGGAGAAAATTATGTTTATCGTGATTATGACGCCGCGATTAACACAAAGAAAAAAAAATTCTTATATAGTTAATAAAGAATTTAAAAAAATCCTCTGTGCACCATAAGAATTTATACATTGAAAAAAAGGTGGCTTGGGTGCCCGTAACACACCTAGACTGTTAAAATCAATTTAAAAACTATTAAATATACTTCAATTTGAAGTTGATTTCAATAAAACGTGTATTTATTTTCGTTGGAAACATATGATTTATATTAATAATATAACTATATCGTTTGTTTGTTTATTTATTTATCGTCATTCTATGCTACTATGAAATCGCACAGGCTCGGGACCATCTTTTAACGTCACCTCCGAAGAACGGCATAACTAAGGATTTGTTACTCCCATTAAAAAATCCTAGGGCCACCTGTGGGTTTGAACCCGTATATAACTGTATTAAATTGTTAATCAGTAATAAGTTGATTCCCAATTCGTCACTTTATATTACCTTTTACAACTTTATTGTATCAGATAATATTTTTTTCTAAAATCTCTCTCTAACCGTATATTATACGTCTATATTACTGTTCTTATTATCAAAAAAACACAAAAATTGCATAAAAAATAAGTTGCACTTTTCTCCTTTAGTTGTTTATCAAATTCGCTCAAATTGAATATTTAGCTGTTATTTATCAATACTAATTAGGTGATCTGCCTAATTTTTGAAATCTACAAAATTTAAGATACTTTAGAGGAAGAAAATTAAAAATATCGGCATTAAAGCCCTGTTAAACTATTTTCATCAGAATGAAACCTACGCCATATTAAAGCCCATGCAATTTTACATCAACATAGCGAGTTTAATTAAAATCGTTTGAACCATTTTTGAGAAAATCATAATAAGGTGCAAAATGCATGGTATAAAGTGGCTCTTCTGGTTAGCCAATTTTGATGGAAAACTTGCTGTAACATCTCGAGCGTACAGTTGTTTTAAATATAAAATTTCAGTTTCGCATGACTTATCGTTTTTAAGCTAGACTTACCACAAACACAGATCTTTTTCCCTACCTCTATCATCTGTTATTATATTATAAACTGATAATCAATGGAGCTGTGTGGTCTAGTAGATACAGCACTACTCTGCTGATTTCCTGGCCCCAGGTTCAAACCTGGTTGAGGTAGCATGATTATTTATTCTGTTATTTTGGCTATGGGGCAACCATAGAGTAGGAGGACCTTCCAGAGGCTCACCCAGCCTCTGTGAAGTGGATACCCAAAGAATGGGGAAAACTGAAGAGATGAAATAGATCCTCATTGCAGACCGCTGTTAAAAACCCAAATACACTCTGTATCTACTGAATCCAAGACTCTTCATAGGTTGTTATGGTTCAAGTTATTTAATTTATTTTTTATGATACAGACACCAAAATAATGATAAAATTGTACTCCATTTCCCTTCCAATGAGCTACAGAATTCTTTTATATTTATAAAACAATTGACATAGATGTAATCCACTAAAATACATCAATATAAAAGTTGTTTGATATATTTGACTGCTCTCCTCGGACGGGAGCTTTGTGATATAGTGGATACAGCACAAACTTACTGTTTTCTACGTCCCGGGTTTGAATCCCGTCTATTGCAGAGTATTATTTATTCTGGTATCTCAGCTGTGGGGTAACCCTGGGGTATGGAGCCCCTCCTAGGGCACATCCCCTCTTTATAAAGTTGATACCCTAAAAATGAGGAGAAAACCTGGAAGTTGAGCATGACCTCTGGCTATTCACCACATTGCACAGTCGTTGGCATAGAAACTGTATAGGCCTCTATATGTACTGAGTCCAAGACCTTTCAGGGGTTGTAGTGGAGTAGGTTTTTTTTTTTTTTAATTCTTATTTTACCACATTTAAATGAAAACTTACATTTGTAATTTATTTTTTAAAATTTCAGGGTAATCCTTTATTAATTCTTTACTTTTTTTTCCTTATTGAAACATTCTGAGGTGACTAAAAAAATTATTACCTCGGGATCTATAAATTTCAATAGTACATTACTAACATTACCAATGATTAGTTTCTTCACTTCAATAAAACATAAAATATTTAAATAGGATTCAATTGGTTCATTTAAAAAATAAAAGTTAATTATTTATATCCTTCCTACTTGTGCTAGGGACACTTGGGTGTTATCAGCTGATAATGTTCCCAATATTGCCACTCAAACTCTTAAATCCCACTTCAGAGGCCTTGAGGCATGCTGTCATAATTGGAGAATTTAAACCCATTTCAATAATCCACAAAAAATAACCTTTATCCTTTTTCATGAACCTATGACATCCTCCCCTACAGTACCCATCAATAACACTCCTCTTGTCCCTGTTGTACATACCCGATATCTAGGACTCCATCTGGACCAACACCATATTTGGAACCTCCATACCAGACTGAAACTAGACAATCGTTTAAATTTTCCACTTGACTACAAAAGAGCTCATCTACATGACTATCATAAGGCTGATATGGACTTACGGAGTAGAGGTTTGGAGCTCAACTAAACCATTGCATTCTTCCCATATCCAATTCTTACAATCCAAAATCCTCAACATGCTTTGCATTGTCAAGAATAAACTCATGCATAATGACCTAAATCTGTAATATAAAACCCACAGTAATGTGCACATTATGCAATATGAATACTTATGTCTTTATCATTTACAAGTAGTTTGCACTATTTACTTCTCAATCAGAAACCACTATATATCATATGTTGTAGGTAGAAATAATCGGGAGTCAGTCATTTTTTTTGGATATTTTAATTTTGCTGACGTTTTTTCTCAAACTTGTGAGCCATCATCAGGGCATTACTGAGCCATGTTAAGCATAAACTGTCAGTCATAAACTGTTGACAGTAACTCCAATGGTGCTAATGTTCTTTTTTGATCACAAAGACCATTTCCACTCTAACCCATTAGTTTCAATCCTTTTCATTTTCTAATAATCCTTCAGGGCATCTGAAAAGAAGTTAGCCCCGAGAACTTATAGTTTAGAATATTTTTAGAGCACTACCAATAGGTTTTGTGTTGGGTGGGACAATAGTTTCTCTGCATGTATATCATGCTTTTTATTTTATTTTTTACTAGTAATATTCTATAATAAAGTTTCAAATTGCAACAAATGTATTAAAAGAATAAAAAAAAATCAGTTATTTTGCTTGTGGGGCAACAATTGGGGTATGGAGACCTTCCTCGTGCACCCAACCTCTATAAAGTGGGTACGCAAAGATGGAGGGATAAAACCTTGTTACTAAGCTTGATCTCTGCCTAATCACATCCTTGCACAACTATTGGCCTAGTAACCGTGTCAATTGCTACTATATTATTACCAATTGCTACTTTTATTATTACCAATTGCTACTGTATTATTACTAATTGCTACTGTATTATTACCAATCGATACTATATTATTACCAATTTCTACTATATTATTACCAATAATATACCTATGCCAAAGGTCACTGGTTCAAACCTGCAAGTGGTCCTAGGATTTTTTAATGGATTAAAAAAATCTTAGTTATGCGGGCCTTCGGAGAGGATGTTAAAAGGTGGTCCCAAGCCTGTGCGATGTCAGGTACTTGTTAAAGATCTCTCTCCTAATAATACCTGGATAAGCAAAATTTAGGACTCCCGCTGTAGCATCGTCCGATTAGCCATAGTAGCATAAAGTGAAGTTAAATTAATAAACAAACAAACCAATTACTACTATATTATTCAATAAAATTAAGATTCTTGATAATTTTTAATATTTTAATGTTTCTAGATTGTTTATTAGTAGTAATTTCTTTTTCAAAGCTAATATTGTTTAATTTTTGTTGATAGGAAATATTGCAACTGGAGGAGAACAGCACCCTCAAACTACAGTAAATTCTTTGCCTCTATCTTCTGACACCACAAAAGGTAAGGATCAATTATTAATTATAATATATTTTATTCCAATATCTATAATTTACATAATACATTTTCTGAAGTGAGATGAAATTGAATTTTTTATTCTCTATTATCACAAGTAAATTCTAAACTTCAAATATTTTTATTTAATATTTGTATTTATTAATTCAAGATTTTTTTGTATTAATACTTATTATAATTTAAAATTACTTTAGCAAATCTAATATTGTTTTGTTTTTTGTTAGCAGGAAATAACACAACCGAAGCAGAACAGTACCAAGAAGTTAAAAATATTATCCAATCATTAGCTTCGTTACTTGACAACAAAGCAAGAGGTAAATATAAATTATCAATTATAATACATCTTATTCCAATATCTATAATTTAAAAAATAAGTTATCTAAAGCAAGATGAAATGTTTTTTTTTTTAATTTACGTGGCATTAGGAGTAAACCATAAACTTCAATCAGTCTTATAATCTTTTTCTATAAATAAAATAGTAGGTTTCTATTTCTTCCAACAAAAAAAATTTATCACAGTAAAACTTTAACGAGTCAACATTTCGGGGCCATTCCCCATCATCAGGACTCACTAAAATACATCAATAATTAATAATTAACATCAAGATACACTATTCAATATAATAACTTAAAAACATTAACAACAATCAAATAACAATGTTACATACAAAATTATTTTTTTATTTACCTGAGCTGTCTAAAAGTTAAAAATCCATTTTTTAATTTAAAATGTTGTCAAAATTGTCTTTTAAAATTAAAATTATAAAGAACAGGGAACCACAATCATCCCACCTCACACATTCTTTGGCCCCTTATGGATTAGGGTCATCCTATTTACTGTAAAGATACACTGAATTATTATTTAAATAGGTCAACAATGCAAATCCTATAATTTTAACTTTTCTATTGCATCTGCATAGTGAGAACTTTGGTGTTTTGAATCAGTTTTATAATTGTATAGTAGAAGATCCTAACTTGAAACGATCTGCACTGAGCTGATAATAGAATGAAACATATTTTATATAAAAATGATTTTTAATTAAATGTTGCAACATCATGATAATATATTTAATCTTTTAAATTCGGCAATCCAGATTAGGACCATGTTTTTTGCAGAAAACTCTATATTAATGTGTTTGCAATAAAACAACGCTTAAGTTGGTATACTTTTTTTTTTCTATTATCATGATATTGCAATATTCAATTAAAAATTATATTTTTAAAAATACTCTGTCCAGGATTTTTTAGGCAACC
Source organism: Piezodorus guildinii (assembly GCA_023052935.1). Lineage (NCBI taxonomy): Eukaryota > Metazoa > Arthropoda > Insecta > Hemiptera > Pentatomidae > Piezodorus > Piezodorus guildinii. The sequence goes on from JAJSOM010000421.1 coordinate 10,817, forward strand.
CACTCTTAACATATTTCTTAATATACTAAATTTGTTATAAAATATTTCATTCTATTATCAGCTCGGTGTAGATCGTTTCAAGTTCAGAACTTAGACTAGTATTTTTTATATTTTTGTTT
>JAJSOM010000422.1:0-11223 GCA_023052935.1 Piezodorus guildinii
CTACATTTCCTTTTAATTAATTCGTTATGAATTTTTCCAGAACATTTGGGGTTTCTAACGCTATATTATGTATCTACATTTCGACTGTGGAAATGAAATTATAATTTACTAGCGGACCCGCGCCTCCTTCGTAAGCATGCAATTCGAATAAAGTTTCATTTGTATTTAATAAATCACTTTCTGACCGATTATCGTTTTGGGAGTTTTGATTTATTGTAACGAAAAGTGCAATTAGCAAGAAAATATGTTTATTCTATAACGTTTATTTATTATTATATTTAATCATTGGCAGAAATGAAAAAAATAAAACAAAATTAGTTAAGTTTATTTGTTTTAATGTGAACCACAAAAAACGGAAATCTCAATTTTCCTCTATAAAGAAAACTTATTTTAAAATTAAAATAACAGTTCATTACTTAGGACTCACTTTCGACAGAAGGATGGCATGGGGGGTCTCACATTAAGCAGAAGCGGCTGACTCTCGACTAAGACTTCTATATTCTCTACTGCACAAACACTCTTCTTTAAAAATCCGACAAAAACTAAATACTTATAACTACTTACTAAAACCCATATTAACATACGCCTCTCAAATTTATGGAATAGCGAAACCGACTCAGATTGAAAATATGCAGACTTTTCAATCAAAAACTTTAAGACTTATTACTCGATCACCCTGGTGTGTCAGTAACAAAACTTTACATACAGACTTACACATACCAATGGTACAAGATCACATTCGGAATTCTTATATAAAAATGTTTGACAAATTTCACGGACATACTAACAAACTCATACAAAACATAGCCACGACAGACATGCCAGGGAATATTCAAAGAAGGCTGAAAAGAAGCTGGCTAAGAGATCTCCTTAAGTAAACTCTTTTAAAATTCAAGTTAGGAGTAGATGCCAATGGGTATCGACCTCCCTCATGCCTGACATACCCTTTACATCAATTGTTATCAAATCCGCTTATTGTCACGGGCTGAGCGACAGGTGTGGATGTAAAAATAAAAGATAAAAAAAAAAAAAAAAAATTAAAATTATGTTTCCATAGGAATACCGTTAATTTTACTGTGTAGTATCTTTGCTCACGAAATACTATAAAATTTAAAATAATTAAGTTTATAGATTAATAACAACTTATCATTTATGTTAACAAATTAGTTATAATATTGTTTCTAAAATCTTGCATACTGATTGGAAGAATATAACTTGCACGATACTGTGCGATAGTTGCCACATTGTTGTTCATAAGTTTATGGGCTTAAAACAACCTTATATTAAGTGTTATAATTTTTTTATTGCATATTCTTCTTCTTCCATTGGCGCGACAGGCCTGTAGGCCCTGGCCTCGTGGTGTAATCTCCTGGGAGTGGCCACCATTTTTCTGACGGGTCTCACATACCCGAGGGAGAGGCTCTGAATGAATCCCCAATTAATTATATCCTTATAAAAGCCCCGCCTGGACCGGGATTCGTACTCACAACCTATAGCATGGGAGACTAGCGCGCGCTAGCAACTCAGCCACTGGCCCCGTTTATTGCATACTAACTATTCTTAATAATTAATTGAAGACTTGGTTACAGACAAATTATTTTAACCATATAAAGAAAAACTAAATATTATATTATAAATATTGAATATTATATTATATATTCAAATTGTACATAACTGTTATTCTTAGGGGACCTAGTCCCAGAATATTTTTTTTTTTTCTGTTCTATTCTAAATATCAACGTATTTTACTTATAAACCTTCAGAAATTATTTCTACTTATAAACCTTTAGAAAAAAAAATGGGGTTACCTGTAGCATGGTGGTTAGCATAACAGCCTCCTATGTCCAAGGTCTCGAGTTCAAAACCTCAGGTTGCCCTAGGATTTTTTAAATGGGAGTAAAAAATCCTTAGTTAAGACTTCCTTCCGAGGAAACGTTAAAAGATGGTCTCGAACCTATGCGATGTCAGGTACGATAAGGTGAATTCCTCTCTTCTACATACTTTGTCATTATCCAGTGCTACCTCCCTAATAAATCCTTCAAAATAAATCATAATATTGGGTTGTGTCACATGAAATGTCCGTTTTCAAGGTAAAGGATTTTTATTAAAAATACGATATGAAAACAAGATAATTTTATTCGAAGTATTTATCTTCTTTTTCTACACATTTTTTCCCAACGTGACACCAACTTTTTTATTCCCGAACTGAAAAACTCTGAGCTTTGAAGTAAAACAAAATCTGAAAACGCACTTTTCACTTGATTATCATTTAAAAAAGTTTTCCTTTAACGAAGTTGTCTAAATTACTGAACAGGTGGTAATCTGATGTTGGAGACAAGTCGGGAGAATATGGTGGGTGCGGAAGAACTTCGTAGTTCTTTAAATTTTTGCACGGTATGTTTTGAAACATGGGGTCTTTCTGCCGCTCAGTGTTTACACTTCTCGTTCTGATTGATAGCTGTCTTATCGTGCTGACCAAGGCCATTATTTTAGCTATCTACCGTTTAGCGATGAAAGTCAATAAGTATGCCTCCCCTAAAGTACAGTATTTTGCTAAATAACATAAATAAATATCTAAATACCGAAATAAAAGAGAGAGAGAAAAGTTGAGATTCTCTAAATATTTGAGAGCTTACGTTTCAAGATGCGTAAATCCGAATAACGAATAAATATCTGTTTCTCCTAATAAATAAATGAATAAATACCAAAATGTTTTGCTTTTAGTGCCATTTGATAGAGAATTAAATTTTGACCGAATGAAAAAATAATCATTGAATTTGGTTAACAACTAGCTTAGATATTGCCTTTTGAAGTTAGTGGTAGTGTTATGTTATGATGCTTTTAATTAGTACTTTTCATATTACTTAATTGCCTATCAACAGCCATATAAGCAGTTATACCTAAATTTTATTATTTGGAAATAATAAACCATTGTGTAATTTGCAGCGTTTTTTCAATTTTCAAGGTTACCTTAATGGTTAATAGTGCCAATGATTAATTATATTTTTTAGTCATAATTGAATGAGAATTTAATTGTATATTAATTGTAATTGATCGTATCTAGGAAAATAAAGTGATACAATCAAATTAAGCCTGTCAGTGGCCCATGAAAACTTATATTTCATGTACTTTGAAGGATTTTTTACTATACGAGGAAAACTGTATATTACCACTTCATTATCCCCGCAACCATTCATTTCAGCTGAAACATTTACCTAATCATTTTTTTAGGTGACCTAGTTTCCATAGTCGTAGGGAGTGATGACCCTACACTAAAAATTGTATCGTGAAACGTGAGTCCCTACACGGCCTGTCGCGCCACTGAAAGAAGAAGAAGTTTCCATTCACCACCAAGCGCCCCGATGATGACCCACAAGGGGGGTCGAAACGTTAGCAAACAATAAATAGTTGAAACTATTTAGTTGTTTCATTTAATAACCGCCACCCGGACTAATTCCTTCCAGTAATTCTCAACTGTCAACTAATTACATCCACAGTTATTAAATTTTACATTCCATATAGGGATTTAAAGTACATCTGACAGTCAGAAAAAAAAGTTACTGTAACATGGCGTATTGTTGTCTTAAATATGAAATTTCATTTTTGTACGACTTTTCGTTTTCGCGCTAAACTTACCATACACACACACCTATTTGCGAGACTCGGTCATTTGGAATTAGGAGACCCTAAAATGTCTATTTCAGGTAAAAACTGACTGCCCGACGTTTTCGACTACTTCAGCACTTACTGGACAAACGATCAAACTTAAGTACAAAAGGCTCATCTAGGGTGTAGAGATTTGGGACTTTACCAAACCATCAAATACTCATCTCCAATCCCTCCTATCGAAAAATCCTCAATGCTTCTAATTTTGTCAAAAATAAAATCATCCATAAAGACCTTAATGTTCCCAATGTTGCTGACTTGGCGCGAACCAGGAACCACTCCTTTCACGACAAACTCCATTCCCAGTCTAATCCACTAGTTTCAATCCTTGCTTCCTCTACATCTCTGATAATCCTCCGAGGCGTCTGAAAAAAAATTGGCCCCGAGACCTTCTTTATGGTTTAGCATAGTCTTTGGGGAGCTGATAATGGGTGGTATCCCTAAATGTGAATCATGACAGTATATCTTGCATCAAATTGTAGAATATTTTTAGAGTGCTTCCATTCGGGAAGCTTCTCTACATGTGTTTCATGCCTTTTTATATTTCATTCGAATTTACTTGTTGTATTACTTGTTATACAGTTGTAAATTCCAATAAATAAATATTAAAAGAAAAAAAAAAGTTTAAAAAAATTAACCATGTCATCTTGTCAGCATTGATAAATAACAGCTAAAGAAAAAAAACAACTTGGAAATCTTTAAAATTAACGAAAAATATTATTCATATTATAGGTAAAAAAAAAAAAATCATTAATTTTACTTTCACTTACTATATAAAGTAAGGAAAAATATTGCGATCATGAAAATTTTCGAATTCTAGTTTTTAACGGAAATACACATTTTAGGGTCCCCTGAGTCCCGCAAAAAGGTCTGTGTGTGTGTGTGTGGTAACTCCCGGGCGGAAACGGTAAGTCCTATGAAACTGAAATTTCATATTTAAGACCAATATACGCCCGAGACGTTACACAACCTTTTTCATCAAAATGAGTTCACTAGAAGAGGCACTTCATACCATTCATTTTGTACCTTTTTTCGATTTTCTCGAAAACGGTTCCGACGATTTTCATTTAAACTCGCTATATCGATATAAAATATAATGGGCTTTGATATCATTTAGGTTCCATCCGGATAAAAATGGTCTGACAGGGCTTAAATGCCGATATTTAAAATTTTCTTTCTCTAAAGAACCTTTAATTTTGTTGATTCTAAAAAAATAACTATATTATCTTGTTACCACTAATGACAAACAGGTAAATATATAAATTGAATGAATTCGATACCCAATTAAAGGTGAAAACAGAAAAAATATTTTTTTAATGCATTTTTTTGTTTTTGAACATAAGAGCAGTAATATTCATGTATGATATACCGTTGGAAAGCTAAAGATTTTAGAAAACATATTATTATATACTCAAGCTATTAAAAGTTAATAGAGATTGATAAATATAAGATAAAATTACCTGATTATTTTAGATAATAATAAATAGATTTTTAATAAAACACATCTTTATATATAAATTCAATTTAATTAATTCTTTAATAGTTTCACGTATTTTTATTTCTAACTGTATTTGAAAATTCTTTCATTGATTTTAAAAATGGAGGTAAGTGAAAGTCGTGTGTTGCCCGCACCAGATTTTGTATTGGGCACATTAGGCTTTAGTATTTCTTTAATATTCTAGGGAGTTAATGATAGTAAAATACCATGATACAATTTGATCAATCAAAGTGATCGATCAGTGATGTAACGATTTTAAGATATGACGCCATATTTGTTAACATTAATTTAAGTAAAATCCTAAAATATGCTCCATATTTTATATTTTGTCTTTTCTTTGTTCTATTGGAATAAAACAAGTATAGACAATATATTATATTGTTCAATAAAATTTGTCGGTTTTTCGCCTTTCCTTATAAATTCTGTATGCTTCGTAAATTCCAGAGTAAGGCAATAATAAGCGCAGAAAACTCTATTAAAGCGGATAATAGATCATTTCTGTTGGTTCGAATGCTCCTATATAGAATAAATAAATCGAATACAAAAAAAATGTATGTAATCAGTAACTTTGAAAAATAATTAAAAAAAGTAATGAGAATATTTTTTTTCACATTCACTAATAAAGGACATTCTCTACTCATAAATGAAAAAACAAATTTACTAAATGTATTTTATTATACAGTTGTAAATACCAATAAATATATTTTTTAAAAAATCTGGTGCGGGCAACACACGACTTTCACTTACCTCCATTTTTAAAATCAATGAAAGAATTTTCAAATACAGTTAGAGATAAAAATACGTTAAACTATTAAAGAATTAATTAAACTGAATTTCTATAGAAATATGTGTTTTATTAAAAAATCTATTATATCATTATCTAAAACAATCACTTAGTTTTATCGGCTTTTCATCACTCTCTATTAACTTTTAAAACTTTGAGTATAAGATAATATTTTTTCTAAAATCTTTATATTTCCAATGGTATATCATACATGTATATTACTGCTCTTATGCTCAAAAACAAAAAATTGCATTAAAAAAATATTTTTTCAGTTTTCTCCTTTAGTTGCTTCTTAAATTCGCTCAACTTGCACATTGAGCTGTTTTTCATCGGTGGTAACAAGAAAATATAGTTATTTTTATAGAATCAACAAAATTAAAGATACTTTAGAGAAAGAAAATTTGAAATATCGGCATTTAAGCCCTATCAGACCGTTTTAATCAGATTGAAACCTACATGATATTAAAACACATTAAATTTTACATCGATATAGCGAGTTTAATCCAAATCTTCGGAACCGTTTTCGAAAACATCTAAGATGCTTGGTGTAAAGTGGCTCTTTTGGTAAGCCCATTTTGATGAAAAAGGTTTTGTAACTTCTCGGGCGTATATTTCTCTTAAATATGATATTTCAGTTTCATAGGACTTACCGTTTCCGCCCGGGAGTTACCACAAACACACACACACACACACACACACACACACAGACCTTTTTGAGGGACTTGGTTATTTGGACTCAGGGGACCCTAAAACGTGTATTTCCGTTGAAAACACTTCTTCACACTAAAACACTTGGAATTCGAAAATTTGCACGATCGCAAAACTTTCCCTTACTATGTATAGTAAGTGAAAGTAAAAATGTATGAAATCAGTAACTTTGAAAAATAATTAAAAAATGTAATGAGATTCATTTTTTTCACATTAACTAATGAAGGACATTGTCTACTCATAAATGAAAAAACAAATTTACTAAATGTATTTTATTATATAGTTGTAAATACAAATAAATATATTTAAGAAAAAAAAAAAAGATCAAAACTTGAATTAAAAAATGGTCACTATCACGAAACTTTGCCTTACTATATATTTATTATATAAGTAAGTGAAAGTAATAAGAAAAAAAAAAACTCTGGAAGAAGAGAGGAACGGAAGAAAAATAGAGAGAGAAGAGTCATAAAGTTTTTATTATAATAGAACTTAGAGGTGCAGATATAGGGTATAATATTTATGTTGGAACGGGACTAATTTCTTCTGATAGCAAGTGTACGGACTGCGTGTCGTTAATTATGTTATATCAAAACCGAGTGGACAAAGGAAGAATAATAATTGCATACCTATTTTTTTCCGTGATTTAAAAAAAAAAAAAAAGTTATCCTGGGAATTAGAATGTTTAAACAAAACAAAGAAAAAATCTTACTTCACACGCGTCTTTGAATTTCCTACTGTCAATAGGAAGAATTAATTTCAATAATAAATACAGATTATTACAGAAGGTTATCTTAGGTAATTTATAACTTTAATACACAAATGACAAGGAACCTTTAAGGAACATTAACACCGTCATTAATATTGCTAATACCTTCCGGATAAGCTAAGTCTGTCATTAATTAGGTTTAACATAGATGTCAATAGAATGTTTACACCAAAGGATATTTCTTGATTTCGAAATAATTTTATCGACAAAAAAAAAAAATTAGTTAAAATAATTATTATATAAATTAGTATGCAGCAGCAATGAATGTTTTTTGTTTATTTTTTACTTTCACTTACCTGTATATGTAAGATAAGATAAGATAAGCCTTTATTTACACATATTTACAATATTTGTGGATATATAAAGTTTATATATATTTATTTTTATTTTAAAACAATCTTAATAGTTGATATAAGTGAAAAGAAACAATGTGACCAAATATTGTATACAACTTTTTAAACAAAACTTACTAACATCTTAACATCTGTTTTAATAAAATTGCAAAAACAACTTGATTAAATAAACAATTTTATGTCTAGATAAATACACATATGACTTACCAACAGACCAAAAAATCTTAACTGCGACATATGCCGACGACACTGCAATTATTACGAGAAACACAGACCCTATACAAACCAGTATGATATTACAACACCATTTGGACAACGTACAAAACTGGTGTAAGAAATGGAAGTTAAAAATTAACCATGACAAGTCACTACATATTACATTTACACTTAGACGCGGAATCTGCCCTTCAGTTTACATAGACAATCACCCTTTACCGCAAATAAATACAGTAACGTACTTAGGACTAATATTTGACAAAAGATTGACATGGGGCCCACACGTCAAGACAAAACGTAAAACGCTAAACTTTCGACTTAGACTATTATATTCAATATTACATAGACATTCTAAATTATCCACCAGACAGAAACTAAATGTTTACACTTATTTATTAAAACCAATATGGACTTACGCTTGCCAAATATACGGACCCGCTAAAAAGACACATATACGAAAAATACAAACCTTTCAATAGCAATTTTTAAGACTAGCAATGAACTCACCACCATATGTATCAAACGATACCCTACACACTGACTTACGTATTCCAACTACAATAAACCACATTCGACTGACTTACAAACGATTTCACGACAAACTAAATGGACATAGAAATAAACTTGTACAAAACATGGCTACAACTGACATACCATACGTAACTCGGCGTAGGCTCCTCCTAGCCTGAAAAAATAGTTTGTTTTTGAATGTCAGGAGGACGCACCACTGGCTACTATTTCCCTCATGCCAACCCATGCTATGTTTATCATATATAACTCATTTGCTGATTGTAACATATACAGGTGCAAATAAAAATATTAAGTTAAAAAAAAAAAAAAAATGTCTAGATAAATAAAAATAAAATGAATTTCTAATGATGTGTAGGCCTCTCCTGAAGGAGGATTAGTCTTGATCGACGATCAGCCGAACCTTTCTGGGTTATGAGTTCGCTGCTTGTTTTCCAATTTCTTGGCATTTTAATTCCTAAAATTTCGATCTTTTGTTTTCCTGTGCCAAGATATCCCTTCTTGTTTCTTAATTTCGTCCGACAATCTCTTGAGTTGCCCTCCTTGCTTGCGTTTCTTCCCGAGAGGCGTCCATTCGGTAACTGCCTTGCTCCACCTGTGGTCCTTTATTCCCATCTAATGCCCAGCCCATTCCCATTTCAGCTTCCTTATACAACCCACAGCCTCCCTCACCAAAGTGGTCTCTCTCAGAGTCGTATTTCTTACTTTATCTTTTGAATTCACATTTGTCATGCTCCTCTCCATTCTTCTTTGCCAAACGTTAATTCTTCTTTCCTGAGATTTGGTGAGGGACCATGTCTGGCTTCCATATGTCAAAGTTGGGAGAATGCAGGTATTGTATACTAACCTTTTCCATTTAATTTCGGTAGAGCTTTTCATTAAGTTTTTGAAGACCCAAAACTTTTTCCAGCAAGAGGCAATCCGTTTTTAAATTTCTTTGTAAGGGCGGTCATCGAATGATATGGTCTGTCCTAGGTAAGTGATGTCTTTGACTAATTCTATTTTTGCGAGAGCATTTTCTTTTTTGGATATATTTTCTGAATTTTTTCATTATTTTAGTTTTGGATAAATTCATCACAACACCGACCTGGCCACACAGACATATGTAATATATAGTAAGGTAAAGTATTCCGATCGTAAAACATTTTCGAATTCCAGTTTTCAACGGAAATACACGTTCAAGAGTCCTCTGAGTCCAAATAACAAAGTCCCAGAAAAAGGTCTGTGTGTCCGTGTGTGTTTGTGTCCGTGTCGCAAAAACGAATAGTCGTACGGAACTGAAATTTCTTTTTTAAGACTATTATACGCCTGAGATATTACAGCGACTTTTTCACTTAAATCGGCTGACCGGAAGTCCTACTTCATCAAATGCATTTAGCACCTTTTTAAGATTTTCTCAAAAACGGCTTGAACGATTTTGATCAAACTCGCTATATCGATGTAAAATTTAATGGGCTATAATATCATGTAGGTTTCATTCTGATTTAAATAGCCTGACGAGGCTTAAATTCTGATATTTAACATTTCATTCCCCTAAAGTACCTTTAATTTTGTACATTCTATAAAAATAACCATATCATCTTATTACTATTGATGAAAAATAGGTAGATATATAAGCTGAACGAATTCGACATCCAATTAAAGAGAAACCTGAAAATAAAATTTTTAATGCAATTGTTTACTGCTTTTTAACTGGATGGCGCTGTCATCGCAGGACGCTCCAAGTAGTTATAGCAGGGAGTGATGAAAAAAATATTTTTTACTGAATCTTATAGATAACATTATAACATATTATTTAATTAAACATCTTTCAAACGTAAATAATTTTTTAACAATTTATTTTCGTTCTTAAATTGATATTAATAACAGTGTCAAGTGAAAGTCGTGTGTTGCGCGCACCGGATTTTTTGTTTTTTGAACTTAAGAACAGTAATATACATGTATAATGTACCGCTGGAATGCTTACAATTTTAGAAGAAATAATATTTATAGGTTGGGACCCGTAAACTTTGCATCGAAAGCTGTTTACCTAACAACTATCCCAGAGGTGACCCCACTAAAATAATGTTAGAGTTAAAAAAATATTAAAGAACTAGCGGACTAGCTCCTGCTTCGCACGGGTGTAATTTGAACGAGGTGTCATTAATGTTTAACATGTTGGGTCTGGCCGCAAACTCTCCGTGTGGCCTGCGTCGGTTCCTGAGGACAAAACAATGACATGTTAAATTACCCAGAGCTGTTAGTTTTAAGAAACAAATGTACCTTTTTCTTGTTCCATTAGACTGTCATGGTCGCTACTAATGTTCACCTTACGTATCGCTCTGTTATTATAATCTTGCCATCTCGTAATCACTGAAATATCAGCCTTCAAACTATGTGATTGGCAAATCGTCAACCCAGTGAACACTTATCGATTCTGGAGTGTGGGAAGGGACGGATGAGTACCGTATACAAAGTGAAAATTGAATTCTTGTTTCTTATTTATTCATTTAACGTAGCTTTATGCTGCTGTGGCTAATCGTACTATGATACAGTGGGATGCAAGCTTAATAAGGATAGGAATCTTTAACTACCTGACATCATACAGGCTCGGGACCACCTTTTAACGTCCCTACGAAGGAGGTCATAACCAAGGATTTTTTACTCCCATTTTTATTTGTTTTTTATTTTAAAGTTAATAGAGTTTTTCACAAATTTTCATTTT
>JAJSOM010000423.1:0-11287 GCA_023052935.1 Piezodorus guildinii
ATTTTCATCTATGATCAATAAGTTTGCTGTTATTCGCTTAAATACAATATTTTTACTTTCACTTACCATATATAAGTAGTAAGGGAAAGTATTGCGATCTTAAAAATTTTCGTTGTAAAAATTTTTTGTTTTAGGAAATTAAGCCGAAAGTATAAATTATACTCTAAAATATTATATAACATGTTTAAAAGCCTATGGATTAAGAAATAAAACGACACATCTCGCATTTATATTGAACGAGTGATATCGAAGTTATGGGCAATAATTAAAATACTCCTGAAACAGATGTTCAAAGGGAGCTAGCGGATTGAGGTCAAAGGTGAGGAGTGAGGACTTTAGAGAAAATACACCTCCGACAAGGTCCTAACTACTGACAAAAAATTATCTTGTCTCTAATTTCTTCCGATCCAAAACCTTCCTTGCCGGGCTATAAGCTGAACGTAGGCTATTCTTTATAAGAGGGAAGTAAGTTGCAAAGCTTTTGTACACGGGTCGAGTAGTAGGATAAACCTACGACACATTGCAAAGTAATGAAATACTATGGTGACATTGCCACAGTTTAAGTATAAACTCATGTAAGTCTATGACGTATGCTAACAACACTTCAAACAAAATTGTGCAGATGCTTTGACTCTTAAATATAATCGCTAAAAAAATTATGTGTGTGTATATATAAATTAACTCCAAAAAGAACGATAGAAAACGTGAAGAAATCTATCTTCAGGACAACATTTTACCTAAAGATAAAATTCGACAGGCAATTCACTTTTACATGTCACTTTAAAAAAAAGTAGCCTAATATTAGAAACAATTCTTACAAACTATATCATCTCCTCACCTCACCACATTTACAAGTGAAAAATCATTTAAAAATTGTAATTACTTCACAATTCCTAAAAATGTATAGAGGTTTAATGTCTTTTCTTATGTACCCAATCCTGTTCCAGAAGCGTTTTTCAATGGCGATTGGGAAGTGAGCGGGGAACAAGACGTTCTGTCTTATAATTGTCACATCTATTATGGACATGTTATTACATTAACTCACGAGTATTGTGATACTATTTGTTTAGTTGTCAATCGTTTAACGTAACTTTTTGCAATAGTAGAATAACAAACGATACAAAAGTAGGTATTTATTTATTACCCTCCGCTTCCTTGAGGAAATATGGGTATTTGCAGTTGTGCAAAGTACCGTAGGTACAATCCGAAACTCCTCTAAAACCAACTATATTACTAGCTGTGCACTCATTATCCTTTTCATCCAATCCTCAGACAGTAGAGACGACTTAAGTTCTTCCGGTGGTCTCAATGGATCTTTTCTGCTATCCCAGATGAATTGGCTAAGACCGACACTTTCCTTGCACCCGAACACGAAGGCCTTGTAGCACGAGTAGTTCTGCATAGTCATAAGCTGAGGAAGATCTCTCTCCACGAGGACGTAGAGTTCTGTACCCCTCAACAACTTTGTTTTCATAAGTGGTCTTCGGAATCCAGCAACTCGAAAATAGTGTAGTGTGCTAAAGTGGGGGACATAAATTTTTGAAAATCCAGTTATAATTAGGAAAGAGGTGCTTAACGAGAGACATCGCACAGGCTTAACTACCATTTTATTTCCCCTTCAAAAGACAGCTAACCATGGATGTTTTGCTTCCTTTACAGTTACAGAGTTTGAACCCGCGACCCCTATCATACGATTGTGCAACTACACCTGACGTACTATTTTCAATCAGTCATTTATGTTTTATGCTTTATCATTTTTGAAGTAGATTTTAACTCTCGACCTTGATTAAAAAGCTTCTTATTTTTTTATCAGTTGTTAATTTCGGGGAGAACGCCCTCTCCTTCCTCCCTCCTCCTCTGTATTCGCCATTGCTTGAATACCTTTTGATAAATATCCAAGAATCCCGTAAATTCACCAGTTCAGTCCGGAGTGCTGACAGAAGAAGAATCTCTCGAGGTCAGTTGTTGATTCCTGTATTGAAAGTTATTATAGTTGACTAGAATAATATATTTATTTGAGCCTGTTTCGAATAGGTGTCATTTTCAATTACATTAGTAAATTAAGTCATTTTCATAAATATCATGTTATACATAGTCAAGACTTTGATTTTCAAAAGGTACTAAATGATATTTTAGACGAAATTGATTTGTTAACATATTTGTGAAATATCTAAGAAGATTACAGAGGAAGTTCAGAAGAGACCGACTGAGAATCGTAAAAATACAGTCAAACCTGGATATTATTGAAGAACACCAACTGAGATGATTCGGCCATGTTTCCAGAATGGCAGAAAATCGAGTAGCAAAGGCTGTATATGAGACAAGGGTGGAAGGTCTAAGACCGAGAGGAAGACCGAGGAAGACTTGGGAAGGCGCGATCCAGGAAGCCTTTGACAGAAGAGGTCTGGAATGGAGAAAGAGAGGAAGATTGACACAGGAGAGAGATTTATGGATCAAGCTCTACAGAAAGGATGCTCACATCGTTGACAGTAGAAGAGAAAAGGATAAAAAAAATAAATAACATATTTGTACTCTCATCATTTAGTTTTATCTAAATCTTCTATTTGATCTTATCTAGTGAAAACTAAATTCCTTTAAAAAGGCGATTTAGAAATACAATTATTTTCTATAGGTGCTAAATTACACAGTTTCGTTCCAAATCGTATGTAAACATTTCATTTAATAACTTTCATATTAGTATTATTAATATCGTATTAATTACTATTTATACGAACAGTAGTATTAGTATTATTAATATAGTAGATTACTATCAATATAGTAAAAAACAATTCTAGATTTAAATATCAAAATAATCAAATTAGCTTGTTTAATAATACAGTTATAAGGGATTTTCGCGCTTCCTGTAATATTCCTAAGAATGGATGTAGTACTTTTTGGAAAACAATGTCTCAATCGCTATTATTATTATTTCACGGCGCTACAACCCGGTCACGGGTCTTGGCCTCCTCCAACCGCCTCCTCCAATCATCACGGTCTTGAGCCGATGCCATCCAGCTCCTAACTCCCAGCAACATGCGAGCGTCCGCCGCCACACCATCCGACCATCTCAACCTTGGTCTTCCTCTTCTTCTTATCCCATGGATCGGCTGAGTGAGCAATATTTTGGGCATTTCTCCATTTTCCATCCTGGCAATATGCCCTGCATATCTTAGGCGTCTTAACTTCATAGCCCGGACCACATCACCTTCTCCAAAAGCATTGTAGAGGTCCTGATTTGTGCGCCGCTTCCACTCCTCTCCAACTTTCACTCCTCCAAAAATACGGCGGAGAACTTTTCTTTCAAAAATTAGGAGTTCCTTCTCGGTCGCCTTTGAAGTCGCCCAACACTCTGATCCATAGAGCAGTACGGGACGCACCAATGTCTTATAGAGGTGGAGCTTGGTCTGTCTAGAGAGTATCCGCTTGGTTAGCTGCTTGCCTAACCCAAAGTAGCATTTGTTGGCTGCAGTTATTCTTCTCCTTATCTCAATATCGGGGTTATTATCTTGGGTGACCACTGATCCCAGGTATGTGAACTCTGAGACCTTCTCAAACTTATGAACCCCGATAGTGACTGTCTCACCTAGCATTGGGATTTCTTCTGCTACCATATATTTTGTTTTGGACTCATTAACGTTCAGTCCAAGTCTGCTGGCAGGACCCATCAAAGCCAGAAAGGCATCAGTCACGGACTGTAGAGAGCGTCCCACAATGTCGATGTCGTCTGCGTAAGCGAACAGCTGGACAAGTCGGGTAAATATATTCCCTTCTCTTTCGCGTAAACCAGCATCTCTTACGGCCTTCTCAAGTGCTAGATTAAACAGCAAACAGGCTAGTGCATCCCCTTGTCGGAGTCCTTTATCTGCACGAAATTCCTTGGACCTGTCACCATTTACTCTTACCATACATCTCACCTCCTTCATGGTAAGCTTTATCAAGCGTATAAGTTTCTCAGGTATATTAAATTCTCTGAGGGCAATGTACAGCTCTTCTCGTATTATGCTGTCATACGCTGCTTTGAAATCTATGAAAAGATGGTGAGTTTTGGTTTATAATTGGTCTCAATCGCTATACCCAATTTTATTTTTTAAATCGAGTTAAGTTCATTTTATAACATTATAATTTTACTTGGATAGCTTTAAAATATTCAAAAAAATAAAGTTACTTTGAAGATTAAGGTTTGGATATCTTATGTGCGTTATATTGCAATTATAATTTTCTTTTTTTTTTTTTTTTTTTACTGAAAGTAGCTAAAAATATTTTATTTTACAGTACACCAAGTGGGTAGTTTCTCAAATCGTTTGTCTGGAGTGATTTTAGTATTGTATATATTTAACTGATTCATTTACAACTTTCATGATTCATATTCATAATTTATACTTTAATAATGCATTTTTTGTTTTTGAAACTGTTTTATTTTCTTCTTTATAGTTGTACAATAAAGGGATTAATAAAAAAAAAAAAAAAAAGATGACACTTTCATGTATAAATTAGGAACTAAATCTTAAAAATGTTTTTATTTGTTTTACATACCTTTTAATAAAATAAAAATAATATATATATATATATATATATATATATATATTAATTTTATTCAATAATTAATAAGAGTATTATTAATTATAAGTTAAATAACCTCATATTTGTAATAACGAAAAAACCTGGAACATTAATTTTACACTTATTTTTTGTTTGTACTTACTTATATAAGTATTTATTTTAGATAGCATATAGTATTATTTTTAGCACATTAAAGACTACTATTCAAAGTTATCCTAAATTATATTGATTTTAACATTTAGCGTAATTAATATTGTTTCTATATTTAATAGGCCTTCAATGTAAAATTGATTATTGGGTAATTATTCCTAAATGCTATCACCTGGTTTTGGCCAAATCAGCATCATATGGGATATTAAGGTCTTTATGGATGAGTTTATTTGTGACAAAGAAAGGAGCATTAAGGATTTTTCGAAGGATTGTAAGGATTGAATACGAGAATTTGATGGTGTAGTAGAGCCCCAGAGCTCAATTCCGTAATTCCAGATAGGCCTTATGATGGTGATATTGATGAGCCTTTTGTAAATAAGTGGAAGGTTAGAGCGTCTATCGCGAAAGCGAGGGGAGTTTCTTGTCGTTTCAGTCTTGTGTGCGAATTCCATGTTAGACGTTTGTTAACTAGAAGTCCTAGAAAGCGAATCTGTTCACCCGGAACAAGCGGAGTATTATTGAAGGATACTGTTCGATGTTCGAAAATTGGTCTCGCCCTATCGAATTAATTTAATGAATGTAAGCTAAAGCATGGACCAACATGATTGCGCCGTTTCTGCAGATTTTTTATATATTTTTTTTACCAGGCAAATAAATGCATTTAATAGTATTAAATAAATATCTAGATACAATTTTTTTTTTTTTTTTAATAAGGATTTAAATATGACCTCTTACTATCATTGTAGGGCTTTGGAAATAAACATTTATTTTCAATTTGCTAATTGAAAATCTTACTGATAAAACTGTTGTCAATTTATAAATAAAAAATTACTCAAAATTTTAATTAATATCCTCCGTATTTTTGTCGAGTGTTTATTATTTAACCTTGAAGTCATGAAAAGATAATGCTTTTGATAAAAAATGTAAATACAAATTTTATTAATATTCTCATAATTTCCTTCAATTAAAAATGCGCTTGTCATGTACAGAACCAGGCCAGTGCAAACTATATGAGTGATATTTAACTTCATATCAAACACTACTTTCATGTTCAAAGCAAACCACTCTTTTCTGTGGGATTAATTATCGTCTATTAAGTGGGTAGCGAAAATCTGGGAATCTCGGCATATTCAACTCTTTGCAAGGCTTTTAGCCTGTAAACGAACGAATCTCTTTACTGAACAGAACGGGATTTACGTAGGTTGGTTAAATAATAGTAATAGGCTTACCGAACCCGAAGGTTCGATGCCGATACCACCAAATTTTGCCTACGCAGACTCGTCCAATGTTCACCGTTCAAGCCCAAGACGTTGGCATTAAGGAGAAGATTAAAGTCAACAAGTTTCAATAAATGATATTATTATTTGAAAGAAACTTACACATATACAATCTATTTACACTATGTCGGAGAATGTTAAGGGACATTATAGTTAAACTTGCCATACAATTAAAGAACCTACCTTTAAAAACTTAGTCGGCTGGCGAAGGTGGAATCAGTCTTAGGCCCCCTTTCTCGGCTTCTTCCTCCAGCTGCTCTCACCTCCGACGGACCTCCTCTTCTTGTAGATGTAACTTCAACTCTCGTGGCTGGAATAAGATTCCCGTGGTTCGAATAAGACTGCATCTTCAGATCTTTCTCATCCTAGTCACCTCGGGGGAGAGGGGAAAGAGAGAGGCTGATATGGGAAATCCAGCACGTCTTGCCCATGGGGAATATCAAGGGGGAAAGGGGTAGTACAAGCCTTTTAACTTTTGCTGACAAAGGCTTATAAACATTTACTTCATTAATATGATCGCCCTCCAGCTCCAGCTGTCTTAGTCATCCCATTAATGTTTTTCTTCCACTTCCCTTACGACACCTGGTTTTGGCGGCTGCTAATTTTCTTCACCATTTTTTTACCGAAGTATTACAAGTTCTTGACAAATTGTCGTTTTGATTGAAAAATAAACAAGAACTGTAGTGTCTAAAAGGAAAACATTGTATTTTAAAAATGTGTGATAATATCAGGAATAAAAAGATACGATCTACAAAACCATTTCATTGATAGAGTGAGATAGAAACGTTAATAAACATATATTAAATAAAATAGGTCACCTTTTTTATTTTGTAATGTATTGAGGATACTGAGGGGAGTTCAGTATTGAATAATTTTAATATTAAACAATTAAAGATAACGAACCTTTGTCGGCAAAACATCAAAAGGTGTTTACCTAGCCCCCTAGATTTCCCATCGGTATGGGCCCCCCAGCGGTACTAGAAACCTCTGGTAGTTTCCCCCCAGCGGCGGCCAACAAGAATATTAAGAGTGGTGAAAAGATAAGATATGTTGACTAAATATAGTAAGTAAGCTAGTTTTTGAAGCTACCGCTGCCTTAGAAAAGCAGTAAGTCAAAAACATAGCAATTTATCCACCCTAAAACGTCAGACAGTGGTAACTTTTACATTTTTTAAAATGTTAATAACATTGTATTGTTTCAGCTTCAACGATGGCATTTGTTTCAAATGATTGGAAGATCGACATATTGATAGCTATCTCCACTTTGTGCATTCTGCTGTATTACAAAATCAAAAGCATATATTCTTATTTCGAAAAGAGGAACATCAAATATATAAAACCTACATTTTTACTTGGAAGCGATCCCGATGGAACACTCCTAAAGATACACACCAGTAAGTCAAGTTATCCATAGTATATCCTATACATTTTTGTGTACTTTATTTACCTGAATAGAAAATGGCGGAACAATCGTGCTAACTACTTAGCCCAGTAGGGATAGAATTTTGGCTGGAAAATGGTGGCGTTATTTTTATTTTTAGGTATGATTGTATTAACTGATCCTCTTTATAAAACCCGGTTTTTTTCACACACGAAGACCTTGGGCATTTTTCGCCATCTTGATAAAACCACTCAAAAATGCATTTCTTTTTTTTTAGTGTTTCCCAAATAACTCGCTTTCAGTGCTTGTATACGTAAAATGATTGTATAATGAGCTATCCGAGGAAGAGCAGTACTTTCAAGTGATAACTCAAATTGTAAGGGTGGTTGGATTAAAAAAAAATAGTGGACTGTATAGATAAAAAAAAATAATAATAATGAAAGGTAAAAGACGAATCGCAATACATTTATTAAACTAAAACACATATAAACAAGATGAGAAACAAAATTTACTTAAAAATTGATTAAAGAATGATAATTAAGAAATTAAATGTTCCAATAATGGCTATATTCACGTAAATATGTCCAGTTGAGTTGACAATTAAAGTAATCGACCGCAGGGCGGCTTGAACGAAGTCCTCTTGAGTGTTGAAGAAAACTACCGCAGGGCGGCTCTTCCAAGTTCCAAGGGGAACGATGACAAGGTGAAGAAATACGTTTTCAAACGTTCAAAATTTCTTGAGAGGAGGCTTAGGGTCCCACAGCTTCACCGTTCAGAAGCTACCTTACACTCGCCTCGCCACGTGTCAGTCATAAAACAATTGAAGTCCCATCGTCTTCTACAGTCTTTTGTATCTACTTTTGTGGCCAAAAATTTTAAGTATATTTAAAATAACAATTTTTAAAACAAATAAAAATAAAGATTAATACAACAAAATGATCTTATGATAAATATCATAAAATTAAAGAGTTTTTTATTTTTAATATAACTGCCATGAAAAACCGTATCAGGCCATAACATGAACAGTGAACAGTGCTCTTAACCATAACTTGAACAGTGAACAGTGCTTTTAAACAAAAATATTATAGTTTGCAATTTTGAAGACCATTAAATTTATTATGAGACTGAAACTTTATTACTCTATTCTTCATGACAATCCGTTTTGAATGTTAGATTGAATACTTACCTTTCAAAACCTTTATGTACATATGTATTTCATATTTTCGGAACCACAAAAAAGGCACATTAAGAAAATACGTTCTAATGTTTTAAAAAAAGTTCTATTATAAACAAAATATACAGACTTTTTAATCGAAAACATTAATCCAAATAATATGCTCACCCTGGTGCTTAAGTAACTAGACTTTACTGAACTACCCATAAATACCGCACGAGACGACAATTCACGGAAATTACACCTTATTTATTTAAAGCATGGAGATGTAGGAACTCACTAGAAGAAGGCTGAAAAGGAGCTGGTTAAGGGATCGCCTTAGGAGGAGTACTGGCCTCCAACAGGCATGACATGCCAGCCCTTTAACAGTATACAGCGAATCTAGGTATATATGACGATAAATAAAATATAATAATAATATAGGCTTAGCGAACCCGAAGGTTCGATGCCGATACCACCAAATTCCACCTACACAGACTCGTCCAATGTTCACCGTTCAAGCCCAAGCCCCCTAGATCAGCCTTAACGCAATCGTCCCATGGACGCTTCGGCCTACATTTCGGATCAGTGAATACCAACTTTCTCGGAATCCGCTCCTCATCGAGCTCAACAACTTTACTCGCCCAGTTGAGTCTCCGCGATGCTATCAACTCAATTATATATAAAGAATAAAGAAAAAAAAGTTCTATTATTAACGTATCGAAGTAACGGAACATTCTATCATAGGGGGCGGCCAAAATCTTATAAAATATCGTAAAATCGCCAAATATCACTGCAAAAGACATGATAACCAATCTTCAAAAATGTTTATTAATAATAAAGAATACAGAATGTTACGTTATAAAACAATTTTTACACACCTTAACATATATTACCTATGTTGAGTATTTTTAGTTCATTGATTGATTTGAGTTTTATTTTTTTCACAGCGGAAAGTTGGGACAGAATTTATAAAAAACTGGAAAATGAAAAGTACGGCGGTTTTTACCAAGCGGTAGTTCCAACACTTATGATCAGAGACCCAGAATACATCAATGATATCATAAAGACCTCGTTCGACCATTATTACAATAGAAGTTTTCTTATAGACGAGAAGATAAATCCTCTCGATCAGCATCTCTTTTTTCTGAGAGGAAACAAATGGAGATACCTTAGAAACCAGTTGAGTCCTCTTTTCAGCCAAGTTAAGCTTAAGTGGATGTAGAAGGAATAGAAAAGTGTGCTAATATTTTCGATGAATGTATTGCTGAACTTCCCGAAGAAGAGGATATAGATATGAAAGAATTGTTATCAAGGTACACAACAGACATCATTGGTAAGTTTCATTTAATTGTTTTTCGTAAAAATCTGTAATAGTAGAGTGTTTATTATGTTGAGAATTAAATGGAAGGAACTGAAACCCTAGAAAGCAAGGGGTTGTACCCTATTTAGTTGAAACGACGCTGTGACGATTTAGCTAGGTTCTCGCTTTAGGGATAAGGGAGCTTGTATAAAAGAATTAACTAATAACACTATTTATTATTGGAACTAAGGTCATTACTTCCATGGTATTGAAAATTACAGTTTGATGCAAAATATTGAAATAACTGTAAACCGAACAATAACTGAAAATTACTTTATTTCAAGCTTGAGGGTGATAAAATCAACAAATTAGATTAAATAGACGAATTAGGAAGCAAAACAAATATGTTTGCTCGTTTTTTTTTTTGTTTTTTTTTGTGTGTGTTTTTTTTTACCAGTAGGTTTATTAAAAATAATAACAAAAATAATAATTTTGTTATAAGGTGTAGATTCTTTTAGGTGAAGGTCAAATTTTATGAATAAAATTGGAGGCTGATGTCTACTTCACCACTATTTTATTGAAAAAATTCGCACTACGTTTCGGCTACAGCTTTGACTTGAAAGGAGCTACTCACATTAAATCTAAATTGTTCCATTGCACCTGAAGATGGCATTGTAGCCGAAACGTAGTGCGAATTTTTTCAATAAAATAGTGGTGAAGTAGACATCAGCCTCTAATTTTATTTATAATAATTTTGTTGTTATGTTTTGCACCGATTAGCCCAAACTATTTTTACATCATAAAAAACAAAATTATATTATTCTTTAAATACTGCATAAACATGATATATTTCATAATTCATTATTATTATTTTAAAATATACAATTATTTTTTTAAGCGACCTGTGGATACGGGGTTGAACCGCAAAGTTTAAAGAATCCTAATTCAGAATTTAGAGAAGTCGGAAAAGATTTTTTTCAGCCAAATATCTTTAATGGGCTTATTACGATAATGCGAGTTTCCATGCCTCGTGTATTGTTATGGCTTAAGCTAAGAACAGTATCGGAAAAAGTAAGAAACTTTTTTTTTACGACTACTAAGACCATCTTGGATCACAGAAGAACTACTGGAATTGTACGAAAAGATTTCGTGCAACTGTTTCTAGAACTAAAAGAAAAAGGAGCGGTAGAGATTGATCTTAAAGAAATAGAAAAAAACGAAAAGCATGAAGAATCTTCCTATGAGAAAATTGGTAAGTTCTATTTATGAAATATTTCTAAAATAGAGAATACATTAAAAACTAACTATGCCTTCCAAATCTCTACCACTTAAAAAATGTAGTTTCAAGTGACTAATAGATTTTTTTATTAATACATGAAATGGTTTTGTGTTACATAGATAAGTAATGTTGGCTCGAAATGGTCATTGTGTGTGTGTATGCATGTGGTGAATCTAGTTCGAAA
>JAJSOM010000424.1:0-10861 GCA_023052935.1 Piezodorus guildinii
TTTACCAAGTTTCATATTAATGATGGATTGAAAATAAATAAATATATTTTTTTATCAAATATTAGTATTAATAATGTGTGTGAACGAAAGCAAATGTACACACGTCACCTTCACCCTTCGACGCAAATCCTGTACAACAGTTAAATTCAATTCCATACCGCTTCCTTCCTCAGACACAGTCCGCTTGGCTTTTTGCTAGACAAAAGACTGACGTGGAACCCACATACAAGACTTAAAAGGATATAACTCAACCGCAGATTCGGCCAGTTATACAAACTACTAAACATAAAATCTCATCTTACAGTCGACAACAAATTACTAATATATAAGACAGTACTGAAACCTATATGGACCTACGGACTTAAACTATGGGGGACAACTAAACATTCTAACATCAAACGTATCCAATCCTTCCAATCCAAAGTTCTTCGAACAATAGTTAATGCTCCTTATTACGTTACCAACTGTACTCTACACCACGATTTTAGAACTGGTACCATCCATATTCTCTAAATTCCACCAGAACCTTCTTCATCATCCTAATCCTCTTGCTCAAACGCTCTCCAGCTCCGCCCATCCCTACAATCCTTCTCGAAGATTGAAACGGCAGTGGCCCCGCGACGTTTTGTAATAATTTATTCTGGAGTTCTGACACTGGCCAGATCCTCCACTCATGTACTGTATGTTTGTGGCTATAGCGACCTAGCTCGGCCTCCACTGGCTTACACCAGTGATGCGCTGAGTGAGAGGCGCTGGGATCTCTTGGATTGGGATCTCTTGGATGGAGTCTAGGGTCCATTTAGCAGATTATATATATTGTATATAGTTAAGTTTGCTTGTATGATTTATATTTATTTCCCAACTTTTGATTTGTTTGTTTTTTTTTGTTGTTTTTTTTATTAATTGTTATTTGTTTGTATGTATTTATTTATTTCCGATTTTATGTAATTTGAATCTATCATTATTTTCTGTGTATATTGTATGAATGTGTATTACATCACTATTACTACTGTTTATTATGTAACAAATTGTAATATTTCTTAATAAATAAAATACAAAAATAATTTGTAATTAGGAATTTGTTAAGTTGAAAATAAATAGCTGTGCAAAATAAGAGCATTCTGTACCTAAACTTTTTTGAGTGAGTGTATATCTTAAAGTGTTTGAAAAAAAAAAAAAAAAAACAACTCATATTTTCAAACCCCTTGGCCCCTTCTAACTGGATCCAATTTGCTTATCGTCTAAGGAAAACCTGGCGTTCGTCTTTGCAAAAGAAGCACAAGATTGACTGGAAATTCTGTCTGTTATCATTCTTCGAAGTTAGTTTTCTATTCGTGATTGCATACGATCGCTTAAAGGGTATGCTGGAAGAAAAATAGGACCATGATACTATAAATAAAACGTTGCTTCCCAGGCGGGCCTGGTGGATTACAGATGGAGGATGTGAAGAGGCTCAAAGACGGCTGGCACCCAGATACGCTGACCACCAAATTGTACATCCTGGCCGACATGTGAGCGACAGAAGGACCTGGAAGGCCCTTGAAGCAGGAGAGTAAGCAGAAGGCCATGTGTCGGCGAGCACATGGTTCGTTGTACCCATGTGCTCCCTTCTCGCTCCCTGTCTGCGTCTAGTCTCTCGCCTCTTTTTTACTTTTTGTTTTCCTATTAGGCAACCTGTACT
Source organism: Piezodorus guildinii (assembly GCA_023052935.1). Taxonomy (NCBI): domain Eukaryota; kingdom Metazoa; phylum Arthropoda; class Insecta; order Hemiptera; family Pentatomidae; genus Piezodorus; species Piezodorus guildinii. The sequence goes on from JAJSOM010000424.1 coordinate 1,682, forward strand.
CCTATTTCCTAACATTATCAGGACCTTGACTAGTGAGAAATGCCAGTGAGCCAAACCTTTCTGAATTGCTTTTTTAAAAAATCAATAAACTTTATTCACATATTTACATTTTGAAAAAATGTTAACAATGATTTTGAATGAGTCATCCTTGCAATCAGAGTTTATGCTTGGACATGGCTCAGTAATGCCCTGATGATGGCTCACAAGCTTGAGCCGAAACGTTGGCAAAATTAAAAACTTTTTAAAAATGACTGATTCCTGACTATTCCACCTATAATAGTTTCTACAGTCGACTATACACCCTCAATATAATTCAAGAAAATATTTTTGTTTTTTTGTGATTATAGTAATTTAGCCTAAATGGCAAACATATGATGAAAAAAAATTGAGTTTATATTGCGATTGTAGGAAAAATGATAAAAAAAACCCACTCATAAAAACTACACATAAAATAATTGAGAATACATAAAATATTTTAAGATGCTTAAAATAATTGAAAATACATAAAATAATTGAATAATGTAATGTGATGACGCCAATGACCCTGTAGGGTAGAGGCGGATAACAAATTAAAAAAAATTGAAAATACATGAAATAATTGAAAATACATAAAATAATTGAAAATACAGAAATTAATAGAAAATACAGAAATTAATGGAAAATACATACATATATAGCATTTCCAAGTCAATTGTAACCTTTTCCAAGTCAAATGTAACCTTTTCCAAGTCAAATGTAACCTTTTCCAAGTCAAATGTAACCCTTTCCATTTCAAATGTCACCTTTTCCATTTCAAATGTCACCTTTTCCAAGTCAAATGTCACCTTTTCCAAGTCAAATGTTACCTTTTCCAAGTCAAATGTCACCTTTTTCTTCACTTCTAGCCTTAAATATTCCGATTTATTTATTTATTCATTGAAAAATAATTAGTTTAATTATAATTATGACTTTTTTAATAATTTTGGCATATCCTATCGCTATTTTTTTCTGTTTTTTAGATATTTCATAACAAGTTCTGTTTTTTACGAACTAATATTTAAAAAAATTAATTATTGTCTATTTAGTTTTAAGATAGTTGTTGATTTTGAATTTTTAGAGGGAAGGGATACTTTTTGGGAATAATTAATGTGTTTTCGGGTATTATAATTACGTTTTTCGAGATGTATTTTTTATCGCTCGCGTGCATATTAACTCGCATTTACTTTTAATGTTTTTTATTGATATAGGGATTAATTAATGTGTTTTCGGGTATTATAATTACGTTTTTCGAGATTTATTTTTAATCGCTCGTGTGCATATTAACTCGCATTTGCTTTTAATGTTTTTTATTGATATAGGGATTAATTATTGTGCTTTCGGGTGGTTATGATTAAGTTTTTTGAGCTCTATTTTTTAACGCTCATGCGTATTTCAATTCGCATTTACTTTTAATCTTTTTTATTGATTTAGGGAATAATTAATGTGCTTTCAGGTGGTTATGATTACGTTTTTCGAGGGGTATTTTTTATCGCCCTCGTTTATTTTAACTAAAATTTACTTTTTATGTTTTTTATTGATATAGGGATTAATTATTGTGCTTTCGGGTGGTTATGATTAAGTTTTTTGAGCTCTATCTTTTATCGCTCATGCATATTAACTCGCATTTACTTTTAATGTTTTTTATTGATATAGGGATTAATTAATGTGCTTTCGGATGATTATGATTACGGTTTTCGATCTGTACTTTTATCGCTCTCACTTATTTTAACTAAAATTTACTTTTTATGGTTTTTATTGATATATGGGTTGATAATTGTGTTTTTGGGTATTATAATTACGTTTTTCGAGCTGTATTTTTTGTCGCTCATGGGTATTTCAACTCGCATTTACTTTTAATGTTTTTTATAGACATATAGGTTATTAATTGTATTTGCGGGTCTTGTAATTACGTTTTTTGAGCTGTATTTTTTATCGCTCATGGGTTTTTCAACTTGCATTTACTTTTTATGTTTTTTATTGATATAGGGATTAATTATTGTGCTTTCGGGTGGTTATGAATTCGTTTTTCGAGCTGTATTTTTTATCGCTTATGCGTATTTCAATTCGCATTTACTTTTAATCATTTTTATTGATATAGGGATTAATTAATGTGCTTTCGGGTGGTTATGATTACGTTTTTCGAGCTGTATTTTTTATCGCTCATGGGTATTTCAACTCGCATTTACTTTTAATGTTTTTTATTGATATAGGCATTAATTGTTGTGCTTTCGGGTGGTTATGATTACGTTTTTTGAGCTCTATCTTTTATCGCTCATGCGTATTTCAACTCGCATTTACTTTTTATGTTTTTTATTGATATAGGCATTAATTGTTGTGCTTTCGGCTGGTTATGATTACGTTTTTTGAGCTCTATCTTTTATCGCCCATGCGTATTTCAACTCGCATTTACTTTTAATGTTTTTTATTGATATAGGGATTAATTATAGTGCTTTCGGGTGGTTATGATTAAGTTTTTGATGGATATTGGGATTGATTATTTTGTTTTTAGTTCTCATTATAACGTTGTTGGAATATACATCATTTAGCGTTTTTTTATTTATTTATTTTTATTTAATATTTGTATTATTATTTTTTTTATAAAAGGATTAGTTATAGTTCCTTTTATAGCGTCCTGGGTAAGTTTTTTTAACTAAATATTATATAATGGACCTACTTTCTCACTTGTTCTTACAATTATCTGATAATTTAATTGAGGAATCGTTTATTCTATTTTCGGGTGTTCTTATAACATTATTTGAACGTTATTTGTTATCGCTTTTACTAATTTTAAGTTACTGTTCCTATTTCATAAATATTTGATAGAGGGATCGTTTATAGTGTTTTGGGGAATACTAATAGAGTTTATGACATTTTATTTATAGCTAGTGTACATTTTACCTTAAATAAAAAGTGGTCTAGAACAATGCGCAATTGCGATGTAACACCCAGTTGAAAAAAGTAATCAGAACGTGCAAAAACCCAACAAATAATTTTTACTTCAAATTATAACATAATATCTGCGGTATGTAGAAATTTCCAAGCGCATAAATGATTAATGTTCAAAACACGTAATCAGAATCCCCTGAAACAAAAACAAAGAAAGACCACTCTATCAAAATATAAAATGATATTAGCTCTAAGTTGGAACGAGCGCGAGCTATAGAATAAGCAGTCCAAAAAAAGTTTCTTCAAAACCACCCAAAAACACAAGTATAGATCCCCTATAAAAATAAAAAGATTAGAATTAAATGCAAGTTGGAATGCGAACAAGCGACAATAAATACAGCTCAAAAAACGTAATTACAACACCCGGAAAGACAATTACAAACCTATATATCAATAAAAAACATTAAAAGTAAATGCGAGTTGAAATACGCATGGGCGATAAAAGATAGAGCTCAAAAAACGTAATCATAACCAGCCGAAAGCACAACAATTAATGCCTATATCAATAAAAAACATAAAAAGTAAATGCGAGTTGAAATACGCATGAGCGATAAAAGATTGAGCTCAAAAAACGTAATCATAACCACCCGAAAGCACAACAATTAATGCCTATATCAATAAAAAACATTAAAAGTAAATGCGAGTTGAAATACCCATGAGCGATAAAAAATACAGCTCGAAAAACGTAATCATAACCACCCGAAAGCACATTAATTAATCCCTATATCAATAAAAATGATTAAAAGTAAATGCGAATTGAAATACGCATAAGCGATAAAAAATACAGCTCGAAAAACGAATTCATAACCACCCGAAAGCACAATAATTAATCCCTATATCAATAAAAAACATAAAAAGTAAATGCAAGTTGAAAAACCCATGAGCGATAAAAAATACAGCTCAAAAAACGTAATTACAAGACCCGCAAATACAATTAATAACCTATATGTCTATAAAAAACATTAAAAGTAAATGCGAGTTGAAATACCCATGAGCGACAAAAAATACAGCTCGAAAAACGTAATTATAATACCCAAAAACACAATTATCAACCCATATATCAATAAAAACCATAAAAAGTAAATTTTAGTTAAAATAAGTGAGAGCGATAAAAGTACAGATCGAAAACCGTAATCATAATCATCCGAAAGCACATTAATTAATCCCTATATCAATAAAAAACATTAAAAGTAAATGCGAGTTAATATGCATGAGTGATAAAAGATAGAGCTCAAAAAACTTAATCATAACCACCCGAAAGCACAATAATTAATCCCTATATCAATAAAAAACATAAAAAGTAAATTTTAGTTAAAATAAACGAGGGCGATAAAAAATACCCCTCGAAAAACGTAATCATAACCACCCGAAAGCACAATAATTAATCCCTATATCAATAAAAAACATTAAAAGTAAATGCGAGTTAATATGCACGCGAGCGATAAAAAATACATCTCGAAAAACGTAATTATAATACCCGAAAACACATTAATTATTCCCAAAAAGTATCCCTTCCCTCTAAAAATTCAATATCAACAACTATCTTAAAACTAAATAGACAATAATTAATTTTTTTTAAATATTAGTTCGTAAAAAACAGAACTTGTTATGAAATATCTAAAAAAACAGAAAAAAATAGCGATAGGATATGCCAAAATTATTAAAAAAGTCATAATTATAATTAAACTAATTATTTTTCAATGAATAAATAAATAAAACGGAATATTTAAGGCTAGAAGTGAAGAAAAAGGTGACATTTGACTTGGAAAAGGTAACATTTGAAATGGAAAAGGTGACATTTGACTTGGAAAAGGTAACATTTGAAATGGAAAAGGTGACATTTGAAATGGAAAGGGTTACATTTGACTTGGAAAAGGTTACATTTGACTTGGAAAAAGTTACATTTGACTTGGAAAAGGTTACAATTGACTTGGAAATGCTATATTTGATATTGTAAAATTAAGATATTTATAACATAAAAAAGTAAGTTAATTTATAAAGACATTATCATCAGAATGGGTATGACTCCTAACTTGAGCAGTATGTTGAAAGACAACGAAGCTTCAATAGCAATGGTTATCAATTTTTTAAAAGCACACTACCTCCTATCTCAACTATAAAATTTATGTGTGATTTTATTCCTTATTTCCTTTGTCAAATTAAACTTTGTATCTGTATAACATTATTCGATTTTCATTTATATCAGTCATTATTATTAGTACTTTTCATCTTGTTATTTTCTTTAAGTTAAAATAGAACTCCTCTTTCCCTTTAAGTGAATTTTTAGGCGTTTATGACCTCGAAGTTTTACGCCTTTAAGCATAAACAAACAAACAAACAAGTAAGTCAATTTAATAATACATGTTATGTTCTCTTATGTGTATATTGTTTTAGAGAAAATTTATAGTAATTATCGATTTCTTTTATTAATGGACTTTTGGAGACTGGAGTTTTACTGAAGTAAGAAGCTGTTTGTGAATGGACAAGTTGTTTGATTGTAGAAAGCTGCAAGTCTTGGAGCATTGATGATATTTTCGTGTATCAAAATTAGGAGAAATTATTAATTATCCGCATTGACAAGTTTTGAATTCTTTCGAGTTTTTGGAAATTAGTCGACCAGACTGGAGAGGCGTATGTGATACATGACTCATACGGGTTTTTTATTGAAGTAAGGAAACATTTTGTATATTATTTTTTCGCTTTATCAATTTTTCTGTTGATGTGGTCTGTGAAAGTAAGTGATTTATCTAAAGTTAGGCCTAAGTACTGTGCAGATTTTGACCATGGGATGAGAGCTGAATTTAACTTAATTTGGTGGTTTATTATTGAACCATTAGTAAACAGGAAAAATATGTGGTATTTAAAATGCATTTGAAGAACTTCAATACCATAATGGGTCACAATTTTTTTTTTCAATCCCACAAACAAACAAAATTCGAGTGCGGGCAACACACGACTTTCACTTACTTCGACAGTTAAAATCAATTTAAAAACTATTACATATACTTCAATTTGGAAAATATTTTATGTTGATTTCAATAAAAAAAAATTTTAAATATTTATTTATTGAGAAATATTACAATCTGTTTCAGAATGAACAATAATAATAGTGATATAGGACCACATTCATACAATATATACATAAAATAATGATAAAGTCATATGATTCAGATTAAATAATAGGACGATAATAAATTTTTAATCAGTAATAAGTTTATTCCCTATTCGTCACTTTATATTACATTTTACAAATTTGTTGATAAAATAATGTTTTTTTTCTGAAATCTTCAGCTTTCCAACGCTATATTATACATCTAAATTAGTATTTTTATGTTCAAAAACAAAAAGTTGCATTAAAAAATATTTTTGTTCTTTCCTCTTTTAGTTGAATATAGAATTTGTTCAACTTAAGTATTTACCTGTTTCTTATCAATGATAACAATATGATACGGTTATTTTTTATAGAATCAACAAAATTAAATGTACTTCAGACGAAGAAAATTTAAAATATCGGCATTTAAGCCCTGTCAGACTATTTTAATCAGAATGAAACCTACATGAAATTAAAGCCCATTAAATTTTACATCGATATAGCGAGTTTAATCAAAATCATTAGAGCCGTTTTTGAGAAAATCGTAAAAAGGGGCAAAATGTATGGTTAAAGTAGATCTTCCGGTCAGCTGATTTTGATGAAAAAGATTCTGTAACATCTCAGGCGTAGAGTTGTCTTCAATATGAAATTTTAGTTCCTTATGACTTTCCGTTTTTATGGTAGAGGGATGAAAACGATCACAAAGTCATCTTGTGTTTTTATGTAATTTTTTATTCTAATTCCTATAATTTTTTTTTTTTTTTTTGTTAAAGGATAGATCAGATTTCATAAACATGTGACAAACCACTTAATTCTTTCTTTATTAAAGAATCCACATAGCTTTCGACGTCTTAAACGCCATAGTCATCAGTTTTAACAATTCAATTAATAATAACATTTTTTATTATTTTATTTTTAAAAAATGTCAAACAGAATAAATAACTGTTTGAAACTTTACTTAAAGTATAGATAGCTTAGTATACATATTACAAAATAAAGATATTTCCTAAGGAGTTAGATTTAAATTCCAAGTCCAAACTACATCTTGTAAATCACACATATAAAAATTATTCTTTTTTTGAATAATAAGGCTATATACCTTTCGTAACTACCAACATTAATATGTATACGATTTTAAAATGTTCTCGAGTAATTTTAATAAAATTATACATAAAGCTATCTAATTTCTATTACGATCTTATTTCCCGACTTTTGATAGCAGCCGATAACAACGCCACATCCTGAGTGATAGTTTTAAGGATAAAACATTGTGATTTTTTCCTATTCTTATAGTTTTAAAAACTTTGTGAAATCCCATAATTACAGCTAATTAAAGGATACTGTCAATATAAAGATAACAATAATTATAAAAAAAATCATTATCCAAGCGATATAATGATATCTCCAATACCTATTTATGGTAAATAAAAATAATTTTTACATATTTAAACAAGCACTCTATTACTTCCATCAACTTTTTTATTCATTTTAAACTCCTTTACATCTCATTTATTTTCCTCATTTCGGGGTTTTGTTCCCATTTCCAAGATATTTTATGTTGATTCAAAATTTCATTCATTACTCCTTTCATAGTTGAAGAATTATTCTTCATTTGGTTTATGCTATAATTCATATTTTTTTATAGTTTCGACAAACGTTGATATTTATTTGTTTGACTCGAGGAAGTTGTAAGTATTTTTACATATTTAAACAAGCATTCTATTACTTCCACCGACTGTCCTTTCGAACAGTGATTTATACATACTATAAAAATATCTCACATTTAGTTAACTATGGAACTCTTTCATAGTTCAGTTGTGACCATTTTAATTACAACTCGCAGGTCAAATTAACAAAATGAAAAAATAAACGAATTCGGTATTGATACCTAATTTAGCTCAAATAAAAGAACGTCGCAAGAAACCGAAATCAAATGCATGTGTGAGGGGGTGTTAGGGTATTATGTTACTGTACACATTTTTTTTTTACAATCTCTGAGATAATCTGTAATCTGACGATCAATTGTAAGTTAATGATGGAGTTATTGTTGACCGTTGAGAAATTAGATGAGGAAGAAGGTTGGGGGTGCAGTCATATTTTTGACGTTTCCGCCTACAATGTGGGCCTTCATCAGGGCTAAAAGTTTTTAACAGTTTAGGGTCCTCTGAAATTTCATAATTATGACAAGCATGTCCCTGGGATGTTATAGAAATATTTTCGAGGTTGTTGTAACAAAGAAATTGTTGCTATAACACACACACACATATATATATATATTTAAAAATAAATAAATAATTGGAATAATTTTACTTTGACATACCTATATTTGACGTATTTAGTTAGGGAAATTGAATATTCGAATTAGAGTTTTCAACGTTTTAGGGTCCTCTGAAATTTCATATTTATGATAAGCATGTCCCTATGATGTTATATAAAAAATATATATATATATATTATTATAATATATAATGTTTTCGAGGTTGTTATAACAAAGAAATAGTTGCTGTAACATCTTATCCTAATACTTATCTTAAATAGGAAATTCCAGTTTCGTACGACTTGCGGGACTTGTTCATTTAAAATTTTTCATTCTTAATAATAATAATCTTAAAACATTATCACAGGCAATATAGATCACAAAATATTAGGAATCCGCTACTTTAAGTAATATATAATCTTCAAACCACAAAATTTAGCGCAGGAAACATTCATTATAATACATTGTCTCATATAGATGAGGAAGATGGTTGCGGGTGCGGTCATAAATTAGAAACACACATTTAAAACAAGTGATATTTTAATTATGTGCCGACGTTTCGGCCTACAATGTGGGCCTTCATCAGGGCTAAAAGATAACAAGATAACAACCAATGTAATATATAGACTTAATAATGCGTTAGGTATATAATAATAATATGACAGTAATATAATATGGGAACATAAATAAAATTAAATATAATATGATAATAAAGTATGGCAATGAACAAAATTAAGATGATAGTTATAGAGTATGGAAGTAAACAGAATTGAGATGATAATATTGTAATAGGAATATATAAAGAGAGACTAAGCAAATGAAACAAATGACAAAGGAAAAATATGTGAACAATTAAAATTTAAATCAA
>JAJSOM010000425.1:0-10826 GCA_023052935.1 Piezodorus guildinii
TTATTTTTATCGGCTTTTCATAACTCTCCATTAACTTTTACAATTTTGTGCATACGATTATATTTTTTTCAAAAATCTTACGCTTTCTAACGGTATATTATACATCTATATTATTGTTCTTATGTTCAAAAACACAAATATTGTATAAATACTATTTTTTTTCTGTGTTTTGCTCTTTTCTCCTTTAGTTTGATATCGAATAGGATCAACATGTATATTTTGCCGTTTTTTATCTATGTTCATAAGTTGATATGTTTCATTTTTTCGAATCTACAAAATTAAGGGTACTTTAGAGGAATAAAATGCAAAATATTGACATTCAAGCCCTGTCAGACTATTTCAATCAGGATTAGAAATATATTTCATTAAATTTTACAACGATATATCAAGTTTAATCAAAATCGTTAGAGCCGTTTTTGAGAACATCGTGAAAAGGTGAAAAATGCATGGTATAAAGTTTCTCCGATTTTGATGAAAAGGTTGCTGGAACATCTTGGGCGTATATATGAAATTTACGCTCCTTATATATGAAATTTCAGTTTCGTGCCAGACTTACCCACACACAAACCTTTTTACGCGACTTGGTTGTTTGGACTCAGAGGACCCTAGATTGTGAATTTCCGTTGAAAACTGGAAAATTCTCACGATCAAAATACTTTACCTTACAATATTTTTCACAGATAAGTAAGTGAAAGTAAAAATATACATAAATATTATAGATAGAAACAATAATAATATGGTAAAATTACGCAAGTTCTCAGTCCGCATGCCTCAATTCTTATGAAGCAGTTGACTGTTTCTATATCCCTGTTTCCTAAGCGTTCCTTGATTCATAACCCCCTTACATATCCTCGGAACTCTTTTGTATAGAGTTCCTTTCAAGGGAGGCAATACAAATCCTTTCCTTGTTCATCATTTCTTCCGATATTATAGCTTCATTTCTATACTTAGATTTCTTCTGACGAATTTGAGTTCTATGGAACTCGGTCTTATTACAAGGAGTATCCATATATTATATGGTTTAGAATATATATATAAGGATCATATCTTTACCAAACCATCAACTCCCGGCTACCTCCCTATATCCACAGACTTCTGCAATTTATATCGTCAGTCCGCTCCCTCCAAACAAGATCGCGCTATTCTGACCTTTATATTCCTGCCCACAGAATAACAAGTTTTGATCATTCCTTTCTTGTCCGCTCTCATACCTTTCTTGAATTCCCTACCGACTCATATCCGCCATGCTTCTTTCCTACCATCATTCTAGTCCCAGCTGTTCAAGTACCTATTGCCATCTCAAACAGGCGCTCCACAAGCCTGATATTTCAAATCAAATATTCAATTCAAAAAGATAAATTTATTATTTATCGTTCATATTTGTATATGAATCTGCTTCAATGTTTAGTTTTGTTCAACATATCAGAAGTTATTTATCACAATAAAAAGCAATCCTTAAATTCCTTTTCTTACACCATTATTTTTTTTCTCAATCTATTACATAGTTTTCTGCGTTTCGGGATTATATGTAAAAGATTAAGAAGAAAAATAAAGAAGTAAGAAAAAGAAGTTAAGAAATGCTTTTTATTTTGAAATATTTTTTTTATTTTATTTATTTATTGAAATTTACAACTGTAATTTATATTACAACAAGTAAATATGCTAAAAGAAAAGTCACATGAGACAGACTTGTAGAGGAACAACCCAACTGTAGCACTCCAGTAACTATTTTAAACTAGAAGGTCTCGAGGCCATCTTCTTTTCAGACGCCTCGAAGGATTATCAGGAATCGAACAGGAAGCCTGGGTTGAAACTAATTGGTTGGGGTGGGAAAGGAGTTTGTCATGGAAGGATTGATATCTGGTTCGGGCCTAATCAGCAACATATGGAACATTTAGGTCTTTATGGATGATTTTATTTGTGACAAAGTAAGGAGCGTTGAGGATTTTACGAAGGATTTCGGATTGTAAAGATTGGATACGGGAAGAATTCGATGATTTAGTAGAGCCCCAAAGCTCAACTCCGTAAGTCCATATAGGCCTTATGATGGTCATGTAGATGAGCCTTTTGTAGTTAAGTGGAAGGTTTGAGCGTCGGTCTAGTAAGTGTTGTAGTAATCGAAAGCGGCGAGCAGTTTCTTGTCTTTTCAGTCTTGTGTGCGGATTTTTTGAAATATTAAACAAATTTCCTAAAAATTATATATTTATTTTACTCTTTTGTTTTATTGTATCCTTCTTTTCTTCTTAAAGCTTTGTGAATAAGAATTAATTATAACCCTTTGCTCTTGTGGCCAGACACATTGTATATCTTAATTTTGCATATCATATTGTTCTTAAGGGACCCAGTCCTAGAATAAAAATTATTTTTCTATTATATTCTATTCTATATTTTTTCATTTCCTCTTCCCTTGCAGGCGGACATTCAGGTTGCGGAGCCGACAGCGTACGAGTCGGAGGACGAGAGGATGGGGAGGAGAAAGGAGGGCGGGAGGCTGCGGCGGGGGACACCGATGTACTCGAAGCAGGATATGAGGGAGCAGTACTGCATCAACGAGAGGCAGCTCCTCGGCTTGGAAGACAACCACACCGGCCTCTTCGGCTGCCTCTCCTCCTACCAGGTACCTTTACCTTCATACATACTTCTTATTTCCTCAGGTCATATATCTAAAACTAAAGGATGTAAATAGTTAAATGGGCCATACAATGCTTTTTCAAGGAGCGTGATCAGAATCCTCCCATCGACGCCTCGACCTTCCTCAGAACATTTCCTACGAGTCCGTTCAACCCATACCAACTGTTACGGAATTCATTCTTCACTTATTCAAGCAACTTTACTCCCCACGATGCTATCAACTCAATCATACTGACAAGGTACAAGGTTCTGTAATTACCCAGATTCCTCATCCCTCTTTGGAAATACTCTACCTTATTCTCAAAAACCCTAAGGTGTTGTTTATCGCTTAAAGTAAGTAACCGCGTTTCATATCTATCCTGATGTTTCGGAATGATAATGATTTTGTAAATTTTACTCTTTGAATTTCTTGACAGATGTCTCAAACTAAGTAGCTTAGCTACTGAATAATAACACAAGTTTCCCGCCTTTAAATGGGACTTATTCCTTATTTTCCTGGAGTCGTCTCGGATGTTGACAGTCTTTTCTGGTCCATTACAAGTTCATAAACCGTGGAATGCCTTCGTGCAGAGGATTTAATTTTTGTTCTTGTACTATCCATATTTATTAAGTAATAAGTGTGTTTGTATGTTTTTTTTACAGTAAATGGAATAAAAAAACAAACAGCGTTTTTATCACTCTTTTAATTTTTTTATGTGTGGATTTTTTAATTAATACACAGACACAAAGACACACACACAGACCTTTTTGCGGGACTTTGGTCAATTGGACTCAGGGGACCCTAAAACGTGCATTTCTCTTGAAAACTGGAATTCGAAAATTTTCACGATCGCAATACTTTCCCTTAATATATATTTCATACATATGTTAAGTGAAAGTAAAAATATGGATTATAGAAAGCTATTTCCTTACAATAAATATTTGCTGTCAACACGGTGAAAAGTTGTGTATTATTTTAAATGAAAAATTCTTTATTCTGGGACCAAGTCCCCTTAGAACAGATACAATGAAACACAAAAAATAATTATGGTCTAGTTACTTTTAACTAAAATTATTAAGCAATCCAATAAATCTACAAATCTTAGTATAGTTATATACATGTGTAGCATGCTCCTATACATACACATATTAAACTGTAAATATTTATAATGGAACGGAAGATTGAGATTCAAATAGGTGACAGAAGAGTTGGCATTTGGTTACAATTATCCACCCTACTCCATATTTCAAAGTTTCTTATTTCATGTAATTTTTTATATCTTTGTACATTGTCTTTAGTCATTATCTGCTCTATACTAGGGCTATACCTCTCATTATTATACCTTTGTCATTGTAATTTAATTAATCGATTTCTTTACCCATCTATAATAGTTCCTTTTATGTTTTAATGTTGACATTCTCTAGCTCAATAGTTTTTAAAATAGTATATTTAACCTTATTGTAAATGTACCTCTTTTGTATCGTTTGCCCTGAAGATGACTCACAATGGGGATCGAAACGTAAGCAGAAAATAAATGGTTGAAACTACTCAATTGTTTCATTCACTGACCGCCACCCGGACTAATTCCTTCTAGTATTACAATTATTTAGTTCACTATTCTTAATAAAAAATATGGGGGAAGTAAGATTTTTAAAAGAATTTTACAACTTGTACACCATTGGCATTATATCTGGAACAGCATTTCCCGCGTGCTGGTTCTCGTAACTTTTACAGCTCCTAAAAACGTTTACAGCTTAAACGACAAACGTTTACGCCCTCAGTCTATTCACTCTACTACAGTATACTGTGTTTAGTGATCTTAGAAAATCGGCTCATCACATATGCGTACCTGGGTATGTAGGGATAAGGGGAAATGAAATGGCCGATAAAGCAGCAAAAGAGACACTCACCCAGGCACTAAACTACTAAAACCATCAGAACTCTCACCATCAAAGGGAATATCCACAAGGAATGACCGGGCATCTGGGGACGGGAGTGCTTCAAATAAGTTCCAAGCTGTAAAGAGATAAAACCTTGCAACTCTTCAAGTCATTGCATTAATTCGGAGAGAGAATGTGATGCTTATGTGACTGTGATAGCCATTCAATACAGGCAAAAAATAATATTAATAGTTATTTTTTTGTAAATAAATATGTCTTTAAAAAAAAATGACTTATTTTTTCATAAAAATTTAAAAAGGTACTTTCAATTTCAAACTGAAACAGTTTTTGCTGAACAGTGGCATTTCCTCTCCTGGATTATACGTGTTGTTTTTTGTTCACGAGGAAAAACAGGGCGTCCTAAAAGCCATTACTGGGTGCTTTACTGCAAAGCGCTTCAATATTTAAAAAAAAAACGACGAGATCTCAACCTTTATACAATTTATTATATTATCACCCTTAAATCATTCTTGTAAAAAAGTTACTGCAATTTTTTTTTTTTTTTTATCCTTAGAGCAACCCTACTACAATTTCGCTTACACTCTTTTGAAACTTCCTCCACCGAACTCAATTTACTCGACACAATAAAAAAAAAAGGTTTATGAAGCAAGATCAAAATGGTACGTACAAAAGTATTACCAAATTACAATATGAAATAGAAAGAAAAATCGAAATTGTCACCCAACTAAGCATAACATCTGCCCAATTAGTTAGCCTAGAAACAGTACAATGGACTGAACTCAAGACATTTTTTATTTTGTATCGATACGACTATAATTAAGAATCATGTGATAAATCTAACGCCGCCTTCCGACAAACTTCCTAAATGATAACCCTAATGTATTAGTTAATATGCCAAAGACCTAGGAAGTACAATTGACCAAACACTATTCTGGAAACCCCACATTACCTAAATTTCGTGAAGATTAAAAAGTACCTTAAAGTTTTTCTATCACTCCAGTTTCCTTCTTCCACAACCAGGCGTAATCTCCTCGTTTCCTCACTCATTTGGACTACGAATGTGTAGTTTAAGGTGGTACTATCAATATTACTTGAGAACAAATCAAAGCTCAGGAATGGTTTTCAAGATTTGTTTTCCGTACCTACAGGCGGCTCCTGTTACCCACCTCTCCGACGTGTTGGCTCCACACGCATACAGTACTTAATTCGGTTGTTCCTTTGCTAAAATTAAATCTCACGATCCTTCCTAAATCCACAGTTTCCGTCAATTTATATCCTCAGTCCACTTGCTGGAAACAAGATCGCGTCATTGTGACCTTTATAGTCCATCCCACAGAAGTAAAGCCTTTGATCGATCCTTTTTTGCCCGTTCCACTGCATTCTGGAATTCCATCCCTTCCAATATACGCTGTCCTTTATCCTCATGCACATTCAAATATATTCTCACCCATCTACTTTATCCCAAAAAGACGCTCGTCAATTATAAAATATAAAATTATTTTTTAGGTTCTTTTTAAATATAAAAACGATCCATATTTTTCACTCAACAATTCTTTTATTTCTTTTTTCTCTCCAACTAGTAGATAATAACAAGCAGACAAGGATGGTTTCAGCCTAAAGTATATATATATATAAATTTACAAAGTGAGAATATTTATATTTTTATGTATGAAATAAACAGATTAAAGTTGAAAATTGAATTTGAAAATGTCGAATTCATGAAACGTTAGAGAGAAAAAAGGATTGCTGAGTGAAAAATATGAAAAAATATTAAATCTTTTTTTTAATTTAAAAATTACATAAAAATAAAATTATTCACTCAAATAAATACGTATACAATAAAAATCATATTTCGATTAGAAGTGATGACCGAATATCTTCTTTTTTTAGTTAAAAAGTGGCTGTTTTTAACCACTCAGTCCATTGCTGTATTTATTTTTTTATATACATAAATATTTTTCTCTCCCTTTTTCACCTTTGAAAATAATCAAGCCTTTCTAATATATTTTAGCCAAATGTGTAAGCTTATTCGTTTCATTGATATTAATCTTAAGAGACAAAGAATAAAATCATTTTCTATTCTAAAACCATATTTACGCTGTTTTCCGGAGGTATATGATATAGTTATATGTTCATATTTTATCATCCTTGCTAAAGATATAAACTAACTTACACTCGAATTTACAATAACTACCTTATGAACTTATATTCTAAAATCCTATCAGACGCTTAAAAACATTGAAGGTTGTAAACAACACTTGGATCACAGGATACAGTAGGCAGTGCTTTCTCAGCAATATCTACCTCTCCACCTTTTCCTGGGTTTCCGGGTTTGGAAAATAAATGGAAGGGGTCGGAAATGAATAGCGACTCCCTGAAGCCATAAAACAATCCAATCTGACACCATTTGTTGCACCAATTCTTGTTAACAGTGAGAGAAAGTTCTACGGTGGTTGGAATGAATTCACACTTGTATCTATATATTTATAAAATAAAGTTCACCCATTTTTGTGGTTATCACAGTATGTCAAAAAAGACAATTCTTATAAAGCTGAAATTTTAAATGGAGGTTTCCATAAAGTTTAGATATATACGAATAAAAGACTGGTTCTGGGAAATTCTTTCTCGAATAAGTTGAAAAAAATATTCTGTAAGAATTAAAAAAAAAAAAAAAAATCTGAATAACTCAAAAACTTTACATCTTCTAAATTTACTCATTTGAAAGATCATCAAATTTTTAATACCGTGAAAGTGAAATTATCTTCATATGACCAAAGATACTAAATATATTTAAGCGTTGGACATCGTATCTGTAGTGCGAATAAAGTGTAAATTGATTATAATGGAAACATATTCCACAGTTATTGTCTTTTGAAAATGATTTTATTTGTTTATTTGACGTCTATGCTGACGGCAAGTCGGTATTTGCAGCAGTAGGTGTCCTAAATGTTGCATACACAGGTTTAATTGAGATCTTTATCGAGTAACTGTCATCGCACAGACTCGAGACCACCTTTTAACGTTCCATCCGAAGGACCGAATAACTAAGGATATTTTCATTATCATCAATGGGGCTAATACTCCTGTTGAGTCAAGGTTTACTGCAGCTTGGCCCGCCAGTCTTCTCTTTTGGTTGCCACTGCTCTCCAATGGCGGATTTTCAAGATGGACCTGGCATCCGCTGCCACTCTATTGATTAATTGTACCCGAGGCCTTCCCACACTCCTTGTCCCATAGATCTTTTCGTCTTGGAACATATAAGGAATCTGATCCTGGGCCATTATGTTGTACTTAGATGACCTTTGATGACCCTTACGATTTCTGAGCTCTTTTAAAGTTTTGTTTGCTCAGCATTCGTCCTTATCCTCCAGATTCCATTGGTGAAAACTGGGCCACAAAGTATCCTATCAATAAATTATTTTTTACTACTTGTCAAAAATTCTAGGGCCATCAGATTTGGACCTTCGAACTTAGGCATAGAAGGCTGTTACGCTAGTCACTAAACAATATAAAAGAATTTATTGTTAAAATCTAAAAAACGAAGTGTTTTGAAGATAAAAAAAAAACACCCCAGAATGGATTTATTCGCAATTATGTTACAAATAAGTTGTGATGATATACAATGATTATGTTGAAAATAAAAACATATTAAGTGATTTTGGGTGTACCTACTTCTAGTGGTATGCTATTTTGAAAGAATAAAATTAAGATATTGCTCTAAATAATGACTTTAGGGGCTACCTGGTCCCGTGCTTCTGCGATGTTAGGTACTAGTTAAAGATCCCTATCCTTATTAAACCTGGATGGGCAAAATTTATGATGGAGAGAGAGTTGGAGTGACGGATGGAAGGAGGGATAGAACTCCATAGGATTGAAGATCGAATGAGAAAAGATCCGTCGAAATGTGCAGTTCGGTGGGCCGTACTGCATAAATCTGATGGCCTGATGGCCTGGAGCGTGTACAACGGGGATGGACAGAGGATTTGAATTGTAGGAGGTCAAAAATGTATGATGGGCGGCTGGATTGGATAAATTGGTAAAGGAATGATGCGAGGAAGTACTTGCGACGAGTGGAAGAGTAAAGCCACTTCAACTCGCCATAAATTTGGGAAACGGAGGTGTGTGTATCTAGGGACTCCGAAGATGAATCGAACAGAGAAATTAATTAAGCGGTTTATTTTTACCTCGAGATCCTCAGAAACAATGTCGTATAACGTACAGCAATAGTCGAAGTGGGAAAATATTAGAGAGGTAACGAGGACTTTTTGGGTTTCATACGGGAATAGGTGACGGAGGGAATATAGTCGCTTTAAGGTTGAAAAGGTACGACGAGAGATTTCAGAAATATGATTTTTGAAGCATAGAGTTAGATCAAAGCTTACTCCCAGACTCCTGACAGTCGGGTGGAACTTTAAGGATTACTATTTAGGTACAGGGTTGGGATATGTGTAACAGTTTTCAAGATGTGGTGGGATCCTATTACAATTGCTTTTGTTTTTTTAGCATTTAGTTTTAACTTATTAACTACAGCCCAGTGACTTATTTTTACGCATTTACGCAGATATGTTTAAATCAACACAAAATAAGTATTCGTATACAGCTAGTATTATATTTTTACAAAATGGTAGGAAATTTCTACCGTACATTTTTTTTTTTAAGTTTTCAACTTGATTTTAATAATAATTTCTGATTTTCATGATCTCTCAGTAGACTATCCTAGGACATGCGATGTCTCAATAAATTTCTCACCTTACATTCCAATGGGCTGAGGTGAAAAAAACACAGTGACCTGTATTAAACCCAGGCTCTGATTTACAACGGGGCAGAATGGACATTTGCCCAGGGCACTATTTTATGAGGAAGGGAGAATTCACAGAGGGAAAAAATACAAAAAAAAAAGAGAAACAAGAGACTGCTCGTTAATACCGCGATAATATTTTCGCGTCAACCCTCGAAATTCCAAATCACTATAAAGACTTATTTATATAATATATTTGGACATTAGGGGATGAAATTTAATGCTTTAATAATGTAATAAATTCCGCCCTATCCTTACTGACTGAAACACTTCAAAGAATCCATAAGGCTCCTTATTTTGCTAAAAATAAAATTATTCACTCACGTCACATTTCAAATTAATTACAAACAACTGCTCAAAACAAATTACTGGTTTGTAAGCTTTTATCCTTGGGTTTCTCGATAATTTTACAAGACTTTAGAAAAGAAGAGCAAAATATATACATCTTACGACTTAATCTATACTAATATTATAAAGCTGAAAAGTTTATTCGTTCGCAGGAGCTAATCTCAGAAACTACTGGTTCGAATTGAAAAATTATTTTTGTGTCGGATAGTCCGATTATCGAGAAAGGCTTTATAACATCACGCCAATGGAAGTGAAGAATCAGAGGAAAATCTGGGAAAAAACGGGGAAAACTAACCTCGCATCTCGATGATTCAAAATGATTTACCTTTTAACTTTGAAAAAATTCAATTTAATTTATCTTTTGCTGTAACAATTAATAAATAGCAAGGGCAAATATTTAAACACGTAGGAATCGATTTACATCAAGATCGAGTTGCGGAAAAAATCAGTATGTTCTTCTGCCACAAGAAAATAAAACTAATAATGTCGTTTACGCAGAAGTACTTTAAAAAATATTTTTTTTTAAAACTTCTTAATCGCGATAATGATAACAGAAATTGACGCAGACGAAGTCCCGGCAACAGCTTGTTAAATAATATTCACGTTCTTTGTTATTGTGAGACATAACTATAATTCGTTTTTTTTTCTTTTAATCCAGATAATATCTTTGGGTGAACTATAGTTTGGCAGGCGGTGGATTTATTTATTTCAAAATATTTGTATAAGGGTCAATCCATTTGAAATCGTCCAATTTTCATAAACTTTGCCGCTCAACAATTTTGACTTTTATGATTTTTCGAACATCACGAAACATGAGTGTAACCTCTCAGGAGATTACACCGCGAGGCCCAGGGCCAACACGGCCTGTCGCG
This sequence comes from Piezodorus guildinii, assembly GCA_023052935.1. NCBI lineage: Eukaryota > Metazoa > Arthropoda > Insecta > Hemiptera > Pentatomidae > Piezodorus > Piezodorus guildinii. The sequence goes on from JAJSOM010000425.1 coordinate 10,531, forward strand.
CCACGGGGGAAAAAAAAAATGATTTTTCGACCAGTTATTCTTCATAACCCTGAATATAAAATCGTAAATAAAATTGTACCCTATTTTATCATTTTTCACTCAGACCCTTTTGAAATATTTTCGTGTACACATCGCGAAAAATGAATTATTGTCAATTTTGAAAAATTATATACAAAAATGGACTACGTACTCAAGATCGAAATTTTTACAGGTAGTAGGACTGTGACAAAGCTATATGGGAAAAATAATCAAAGATGAGCCACTTTTTCCTTTTTATACTTTTATTTCGATAAAAG
>JAJSOM010000426.1:0-11386 GCA_023052935.1 Piezodorus guildinii
CCTGTATGTTTAACCCGATTCTGTATAGATATAATATTGATGTTTTTTTGTGTTTGTTTTTTTCAATCTTTCAGCTAAGAATTTCATCAATTGTGAAACCTCTCTTCGGCTGCTGGTGACTCTGGAAATGCCTGGCAAGTTCTGATCTTAAGTTGAATAATTTGCTGCAGACGGAACACTTGTGTGGTTCCTCTTCCAAGTGTAAGACCTTGTGCACAGCTAGAGTTCTCGATTGGCAGAAACCTTTACCGCATTCCTCACATTTGAAAGGCTTTTCCTTACTGTGGATATATCTGAAAAATAAATAAATAATTATAATAACATTTAGTCTTAAAAAAAGAAATCGGTCGAGTGTTCAAAACCGACAGATGGCCCTTAAAGCTAGAAAAGAATGCTATTCTAAAGTGACTTGTCCCAGGATAATAAAGAATTTATATATAACCTAGTATATTAAAAAAAATACCTACAAGCAAATGTGTCTCACTGATTTAGATGACTTTTTTTAGGAACAACTAGACTTGAAGCATTATGCTTTGTAAAATATTGCGGACAAATGCTCCATAAGAGTCGCGCAACATATCGGAAAGTTAGCGCTTAAAAAACACATTTTATTTAATATCTCTGGTTCCAGTAAATATAGAAAATTAAGCTTGGTGTCAAAATGATCTAACCTCAAAGTGACATAATTAAAAAAATAATACTTTAAAATATTTAAGTTATACGTTTGTTAAGAACCCTAAAAATATAAATAATCTCGTCAAATAGACAGTACTTTTAATAAGGTTTCTTAAGAACTGTGCTCAGATTAAGTTTCTTTTTAGTTGTGAGGAACACAGTTTTTAAGAAATCTTATCAAAGGTACAGTTTTGATAAGATTATTTATATGTTCAGTCATTATTTATATGTTTTTCTACCTTCACTAGAACCAGAGATAGCAAATAAAATGTGTTTTTCGCTATTTAACTATGATTTTTTTACGCGACACCTGAGGAACGCTTGCTCTTAATAATCTGCTAATTATAATAGTTTAATGCCTAGTTGTACCTTTAAAAAATTCAACTAAATCAGTGAGACACATACTCTCCTAGCTGGTATCCCACAGTTTAATAATAAATAAATGCGTTCTTAAGTTGCGATCTACAGGTGCATTATCTTTCATTGGAACTATTCTTGATAACCCCCTGAATAGCAGATGCTTTGCAAATTGGGTAACGCGATGATCATTAATGCTAACTTTTTTTTTTCTTTTTTATGTATCCTTTTCAAATTACCTGTGGTCCCTGAGGTGGTCCTGCCTCCTGAAGGCCTTGCCGCAGATGTCGCAGGAGTAGGGCCGCTCGTCGGTGTGCGTCCTCTCGTGGATGAGGAGGTTGTAGGACTTGGTGAACTGCCGGTTGCAGAACTTGCAGATGAACTGCTTCTTTGGCCTGGAATAAGGTCTGGAGTGTGCGACCGCTGCTGTCCGGCTCAACCACTGGGCCAATAGGAAACCGTAATTTTCGGCGAAGTACGGGTTCTCTTGGAAGAATTGCTCGGGACTTGATCCGCGTGAATCCGACTTGTTTGAGGGAGACTCCATGTTCTCTTTCATATCTGAAAATAAATAATACACTTAGATTTTTGATAGACAACATTTAATGTACATTGGTGGGTGTAAAATTGTATTTTTGTATAATTTTTTTTTTTGTGCGGGCGGGGTGGCCGAGATGGTCAGCGCGCCTAGCTACCAGATGAACAATACTTTAAAACCAAAAATTATGAGTTCAACTCGGAACCGGAGGGGACTTTTATCTCGGCATTAATCCCCCCGCCCTCACTCCCTGATCTGAGAAACCCCCGTATAGCTTTCAAAGGTAAAGGTAGGGATGAAAAAAAAAAGTATAATTTTTTTTTCTAGCTTACGGCACGATTGATTGACATCTCTTGGAGGCGGCAATGTTTAAAATCTATATTAACGATTTATGTTATGGTTCTGATATTACTATCACCATATCAGACTCCTCGGAGGATTGATTATTATTAAATGAAGATGATAGAAGAGATGGTTCATATGGTTTATAAAATAGCGAACAATTATTCAATATCCAACGTTTCGACTAACGTTGCAGGTCTTCATCAGGGCTAAAAAACCAGATAGAGTGTAACAACACTTCATCTTTTTTTGAACGCCACCCAGACGATCTCTTTTTTTCTAGTCATTTCACGATCAAATATAGATTATTAATTGTTTTATTTATTTATTGGAATTTACAACTATATAATGGAAGACAACAAGTAAATTTTAAATTGAATAAAGGATTATTATAACATAGGATAACATTTGAAAAGAGACGAAATAGATAAATATTTATTTATTTATTAATTATTGATCTAAAAAAAATAATGATACCTTTGTATCCAAAGAAATCTTTATGCATCTACATTACTATTATGAACAAAAAAAAAATAAAGTTTTTTTTCTGCCCTAGTCAGTTATCAAATTCGTTTAACTCGTATATTTACTCGTTTTTTTACAATGTTAACAAAATGTAATAATTTTGTTTTCTAATTTACAAAATAAAACATACTTTAAAAGAAAATAAATTAAACATATTGCCATTTAAGTCCTGTCAGACTATTCTATAAAAAAAAAATAAAAAATACTGTATGATATTTCAGCCCATTAAATTTTATATCGATGTAGCGAGTTAAATAAAAATCGTTAAAGCTCTTAAGAAAATCTTAAAAAGGTGCAAAAAGCATAGTATAAAGTGGCACTTCTGGTAAGCCGATTTTAGTAAAAAAAGCTACAGTAACATCTGAGGTATATATTTTTTTTAAAATATGAAATTTCAATTACGTACAACTAATCATTTTTTAGCTAGAATTACCACCAAAATTAAAATTTGAAAATGTATTGCAATAACAATACTTTCTCTGACATATAAATGTAATTAAAATAAAATAAAAACAAAGGAAAATAACAATGGGACATAAGAGACTTTAATATAAAAACAATACCATAATAACCATTAAAATGTATACTCTAGCATGTGACAATATAACTGAGTCTTATTTAAGTCTTGAACTTATATTAATGTACTTAAAAAAATAAAATGTCAATTAATTTATAATGAATGATTTAATTCAAAACGACATATTTAGTTCGCTAAATTCAAGTGGTTAAAAAAAAAAAAAAATTGCAAAAATGTACAGCTGCATTATAGAATACAAGTAAATTACAGAAAAGTAGAAAACAATGCCATCACACACTTGTAAATAAAAAAATATTGTGGCAGCACTCAAAAATTAAAAAAAAAATTGATAATAATTTCGACATCGCAGTTTATAAAATCTAGATTAAATACTCTTGTACAAGGTTAAATATTTAGTTACAATTATAATAAATAGTGCTCAGATAGGAATAATAATAACATAAATATTTAAATGTTTCTTAATAATCTTAATACTACATTGTTTAAAACATTGATATGACTCACCTGTACGAACTTGTATCGATGGGATGCCCTGGTATGCTTCAAAATTATTACAAAAAACCATCTTGCCAACTGATGCTATCGTACCTGACTGTACATGGCATGGGCTAGACAGGCCGTAGGAATAGAAGAGCGCATGCGCTCAACGGAGCATTCCTATTGGTCAAGAATAGAAAAAGTGGGGGGTAAGCTACCCCTTCTTGTCAAAACATCCCTTCGAGGGGCGATTTACGACCAATAGTTTTATAGTGATTACTCTATACCGTTCTAAAGGTCTTATCTAGGTCTTATGCAGTTAGAGATAAAAATACGTGAAACTATTAAAGAATTAATTAAATCGAATTTATATAGAACCATGTGTTTTATTAAAAAATCTATTAAATTATTATCTAAAATAATCAGTTAGTTTTATCTTCTTTTCATCACTGTCTATTAACTTTTAAAAGCTTGAGTATAAGATAATATTTTTTCTAAAATCTTTAGCTTTCCAACGGTATATCATACATGTATATTACTGTTCTTAGGTTCAAACACAAACAATTGCGTTACAAATTTTTTTTTTTCAGTTTTCTCCTTTAGTTGCTTTTCAAATTCGCTCAACTGGCATATTAAGCTGTTTTTCAGTAGTAACAAGATGATATAGTTATTTTTGTAGGATCAACAAAATTAAAAGTACTTTAGAGAAATAAAATGTAAAATATCGGCATTTAAGCCCTGTCAGACCATTTTAATCCTAATGAAACCTACATGATATTAAAGCCCATTGAATTTTACACCAATATAGCGAGTTTAATCAAAAACGTCAGTACCGTTTTCGAGAAAATTGAAAAAAGGTGCAAAATGCATTGTATAAAGTGCCTCTTCTGGTAAGAACATTTTGATGAAAAAGGTTTTGTCTCGTCTCGCGCGTATATTTGTCTTAAATATGAAATTTCAGTTTCATGGGACTTACCGTTTCCGCCCGGGAGTTGGTTATTTGGACTCAGGGGACCCTAAAATGTGTATTTCCGTTGAAAACTGGGATTCGAAAATTTTCACGATCGCAATACTTTTCCTTACTATATATAGTAAGTGAAAGTAAAAATTAATAATTTTTGCCCAATTTATCACTTTACATAACCTTTTATAGCTTCGTGAATAAGACGTAATATTTTACTTTATAACGGAAGATTATACATCTTTATTAACATTTTCATCAACAGTAGCAAAATAGCTATATTTTTTCATTATTATATATTTATCATTATTAATATATCTCAGTAATGGTACGTTTATATATAATTTTTTATTTCTATATTAAAGACTAAAGTTTATCATCATCATATTATCATTATTTGTATTTATAATATATAAGTATGTTGGTACATTTTCTCTTTTATTCTAGTTTTCATTATCACATTAATATGTATTTCTTTTGTTCCGATGTTTGTAGCCTTTATGATGGCTCACAAGCTTGACCCGAAACGTCGAAAAAGCCGAATATATATATAGAATTAAAAAACACAAATAGGTTTTTAATAAATATTTCTTTGACAATATAAATATGTATATATATAAATATATATATATATATATATATATTAATATTTATATAATATTATATATATATATATATATATATATATATATATATTATTTATATATATACATATTTATATTGTCAAAGAAATATTTATTAAAAACCTATTTGTGTTTTTAATTCTCTTAAAATGTATAGTTTATTTATATAAATATATAGAAAGATATACTTAAAAAATGTCGGCTCTTTTGATGTCTAGATGCAATAGAAGGAACGTTTTTTTTTTACAACAGTAGCTCTAAAATTTACAGCGGGACATACCGCTTCAACCATGTGGAAGATCCCCAAAGATTTTATGATCTTGTCTAAAATTTGAAAACAGGTAGTCAGTCAGTCATACCGCCACTTTACCTGACTTCCGTAGCCTTCAGTAAAATTACTCAAAACTTCAACTGCTGTTTCATCAGGATGTATCCTTGACCACTAAATTTCTTTACTTCCCCCATATTTTCAGGCTGATGTTATCAATATAATGTAAATAAATACATAAAAATATCTGGTTATTAGTCTAAAAATATTAATTGCTTACTTATCTTCTTCAGCTAATGTTTTAAATAAAATCTTGTGCGCGCAACACATAAATGGACTTTCAATAATAATAAATTTATTGTCATATAAATCATTTTAACAAATACGTATCTTTTTGGTTTATTTTTTTTCAGTAATGCACCAATTTGATCTAATAAAAAATAAAAATAGCCTCTTCAAAATTTCAAGGCATACGTACAACCCTAATATCGAATAGACGAAAAAAAAAAAAAAAAAATGTACACTTTCTGTCCTCCGCGGAGATTTAGTTTTTCTTCGAAACTACTTGTCCCATTTTTTCGAAATTCGGCAAAAAATTACCAGGGCATCTGGCGATGATCCTAACATCATGACGTTTATATCAGCTGATTAGTTTTGAAATGGAGGCCGATTGATAATGAATTAATTTAATAACTCAGTTATTTTTGAAGATACGGAAAACAATTTCATACTTTTCTGATCAAGAAATTATTATAATTCAAGTTTAAGAAAAAAAAAAAAATAATAATAATGCATAAAAAATATTCAGTTATTTTATTTTTATCAAATACCTTAAAAAACAATAAAAAGAATAGTTGAAATGACAATGTATCGGGTTTCATATTAGTTACTTGCCTGCAAACAGCTACTGTACATATATACTGTTATTCTCTAATATTTAGATAAATAATAATATAATTTTTAATTTTTTTAAAATTTATTTTATTAAGAGATAATACAAACTGCCACCTTCTGTGGCAATGAGTATTACAGATATAATAAATCATTCATCCCATATGTACATTGTAAATTTAAAAAAATAAATAAATAATAAAGATAAAACAAATAAAAAATGCATATATATATATAATACAAAATTAAATAAATATTATGAAGAAAATAATATTAACAATCTTGATCACATTCATACCTATAATATAATTTTTTTTTTATTTGTATATATTAAAATTTGTCATAATAGACAATAATAATAGTGCTACAGGATCTCAGTCATACAATATTTACAATATAAACAAAAGGGAAGTCAAATTACATAAAATAAAATCAAAATAAATACAAATAAATGAAGTTAACAAATATGTTACATTCATACCTATGTACAATATTTACAATCAGCTCGGGAACCCCGGACGAGGCTTGTCCCTTCACTTGTGGAAGGACAAGCAGAGTCCAAAGGATCCCAGCGCCTCCCTCTCAGCCGCATCACTGGTGAGAGCCAGCGGAAGCTAAGTGAGGGCGCCACAGCCACAATCACACCGCACATGAGAGGAGAATCTGACCAGTGTCAGAACTCCCGAATAGATGTTTTACAATATGTCTCGGGGCCACTGCCGTTTCAACCATCTAGGAGGGTTGTATGGATAGTGGAGCTAGATAGGGATTGTGCTAGAGGATTAGGATGATGAATGAGGTTCTGGTGTTGGAATTTTGGATGGAAGTCAGGTCTGAAATAAATGTAACATTAAGGTCGTGGTGTAAGGTATAGTTGGATACATAATAAGGAGCATTTACTATTGTTCGGACTTTAGATTGAAAGGATTGAATGCGTTTGACGTTAGAACGTTTAGCTGTCCCCCACAGTTCAAGTCCGTAGGTCCAGATTGGCTTCAGTATTGTCTTGTAAAGTAATAATTTGTTGTCAACTGTAAGCTTAGATTTTCTGTTTAGTAGTCTGTATAACTGTCCGAATCGTCTGTTGAGTTCTTTTCGTTTAAGTCTTGTATGTGGGTTCCACGTCAATCTTTTGTCTAGTAGTAAGCCAAGATACCGGACTGTATCTGAAAGAGGAATTGGAATGGAATTAAAGTAAACTGGTGGACATAATATAATTATTAGAAAATAATAAACCACTGTGTGATAATTTGCAGCTTTTTTTAAGAGATGATCTATTCAGCTGCTCTATACTTTTAAGTAATGGAAACATTTTTGTGTAGGAACAAATAAATAAACAGAAAATATATTCTTTACTATTAAATAAATAAGCCTGTAATTTTTTATTATCACTCAATAAACCTTTTTCACCAATCATGGACCCTGCCAAAAGTTCAAGTGAGCTCGCCTCTCTCCATTTCTTGAAGTTGCTTCCTGAGTTTTGATAACTAACTAAAGCAGGAAAGAGCAAACATATTTCTTCAATGCAATTTTTTTTTTTTTTAATAAAAAAAACATTAATATAGATGAATAATATTACCTTGGAAAACTAAAGATTATAGAAAAAAATATTATCTGAAAAAAAAATGTATAAGTTAGTGAAGAGTGATGAATAGGGCTTAAACTTATTGTTGAATATTATACATAAAAAATTTAATATTTTGTTTTATTTTACAGCATCCATCAAAAGGCCATGGCCCAATTACCTATATAAAGCTAACTTATTGTTTTTCGATTATAATATAATAGATTATTGAACTAAACAAATGGTTCGATCAAAACTTAATGTAATCAATTCTTTAACCTTTTATCTCTAACTGTATTTAAAAATTCCTTAATCGGTTTCAACAACGGATGTGAATTAAGTTCTGAGTTAAGCGCACAAAATTTGTTATGAAATATTTTACAAAATAAAAAAAAAAAAATCTGGTGCGGGAAACACACGACTTTCAACGAAAAGTAACACGAGAAAACAGTGAAAATAATGATGAATTAATTAAATTGAATTTTATAGAAACATGTGTTTTATAAAAAAGTCGATTAGATTATAATTTTAAACAATCAGTTAGTTTCATCGGCTTTCATCACTCTACATTAACTTTTACAAGATTGTGTATAAGATAATATTTTTCATAAAAATATTTAGCTTTCCAACAGTGTATTACTGACTGTTCTTATGTTCAAAAACGAAGTATTTTTTAAGTTTTCTCCTTTAGTTAGAGATCGAATTCGTTAAGTAGAAAATCGTAAAAAGGTGCCAAATGCATGGTATAAAGTGGCTCTTCTGGTAAGCTCATTTTGTTAAAAAAGGTTTTGTAACATCTCGGGGGTACGCTATCTTACTTATGAAATTTCAGTTTCACAAGAATTTTCGTTTTCGGAAGGGAGTTACCACACACACAGACCTTTTAGCGAGACTTGGTTATTTGGACTCAAGGGACCTTAAAATGTATTTCCGTCGAAACCTAGAATTTGAAAATGTTCACGATCGTAATAGTTTATATATTTTACATATAAGTAAGTGAAAGTAAAACCTAATAAATTCCCTTCCACCAATCACTGCCTCTGGCCATCTCCGACCAATTGGTTCCAATTACTTCTGTGAAACTTGTCTCTCCATTTCTTGAATCGGCGTCCTGAGTTTCTCTTCTTATCTAATGGAATCCATTCAATGCATGCCGAGGTACACCAAAGTTAATGTTTTCTCCAGATATAGATTCTTGATCTTATCTTATCTTTGAAACCATAACAGACTTCTCATGAAGGTTATCTGAGTTGAATCCAGGTTTTCTTGGTTAGGCCCCCGTTTTCCTGTCATACAATGTTGAAGGGAGATTTATTACCCTTGAATATGTTCTTCAGAAACCAGCATCTACCCCATCGTAGTTTTATTCTTTGCCTTATCTCTTTGTCAGGTCTGCTATTAATATAGATATATTCCCCAACGCACTTGAACCTATGATTTCCTACATCGATTGGGTGTTCTAAAAAATGTCTTTAAAAAAAAGAAAAGAAATATACTTCTTCTTCTTTTGCTTCTCCCTGTAGTGCCGTATCAGCTTAGGGGAGCGTTCAGCCACCGGCTCCAATCCTCTCTATTCTCAGCTAGGTTCCTGGCCTGGCGGAGATCTTTCCCTCTTGCTCTGCAAAGCCTGTCGATGTACTCCAGGTAGGACATCCTTGGTCGCCCCAGAGGCCTTCTCCCATCTGGCATGTATCCATGGTTTTTAGAGGATCTCTGTGATCATCCATTCTAATAACGTAGCCGAACCACTTCAGCTGGCGGGATTTCAGAATTTCCTTTAACGGCGCAATCTCCAGTTCCTGGCGTATCCGCTCATTCCTTACACGATCTCTTCTCGTCTTTCCCACTATTCTTCGCAGGAACTTCATTTCAGCAGCTGTGACTCTGCTCTCTTGCCGGTCCGTCAATATCCAGCTTTCAGCTCCATATAGTAGTATAGGCAAATATACTGACTTGAAGATATGAAGCTTAACACCTCTACCCACCTCTCGCTTCCCTACTACAGTATTGCATATCTGATAGTAGACTGTATTTGCCTTCATGATTCTATTTGATATTTCAGAGTCTACTTTCCCAGATTTTTCTATTACTGTGCCGAGGTAGGTGAAATCCGTAACCACTTCCATTTCCTCTCCGTTACAGTATATATGGACATCTTCCGCTTGCCTTCCCACTTGTAGAATCTTGCTTTTGCTGGTATTGATTTTCATTCCCTTTCGGCTAAGCTCTTCATGCCATTCAGTTACCGCTTGCTGTAATTTATCTACGTTTGCCGCCACAAGAACAATGTCGTCCGCGTAGAGAAGAAGTTGAATCACTACTGGGCGAAGGCTTCTACGGCTCAGGAAGGTCCTCTCCGTTCTTCTTTTACATATGGTGGCCACTTCATCCATGTAGAGCAAGAATAACAAAGGGCTTAAACAGTCCCCTTGTTTGACCCCCCTTGCTATGCTAAAGACATCCGACTCCTGTCCGTTCAGCCTTACTACTCCTTTTGGTTCTTGATGTATGATTTAATGGCTTCCGCCAAGCTCCTTGGGACATTAAAGAAATATACACAGGGCTTTAATGTCAATACTTCAAAATTTCTTCCTCTAAAGTACCTTTAATTGTGAAGATTCTATAAAAATAACTATATTATCTTGTTGCCATTGATAATAACAGCTAAATATGCAAGTTGAGCTAATTCGATAAAAACTAAAGGAGAAAACTGAAAAACAATATTTTTTGTAAGCAATTTTTTGTATTTGAACATAAGAACAGTAATATAGACGTATAATATACCGTTGGAAAGAGAAAGATTTTAGAATAAATATTATCTTATCCACAAACTTGTAAAGGTAATAGAGAGTGATAAAAAGCCGTAAAACTAACTGATTGTTTAAAATAATAATCTAAACGACTTTTTTAATAAAACACATGTTTCTATAGAAATTCAATTTAATTATTTCATTATTATTTTCACTGTTTTCTCTCTAACTGTATTTGAAAATTCTTCAATCGATTTTAACAACGGAGGTAATGAAAGTCGTGTGTTTCCCGCACCAGATTTTTTTTTTTTATTTTGTAAAATATTTTATAACAAATATCGTGCACCTAACACAGAATTTTATTTACATCCGTTGTTAAAACCGATTAAGAAATTTTTAAATAAAGTTAGAGATGAAAGGTTGACGAATTAATTACATTATGTTTTGATAGAACCATTTGTTTAGTTCAATAATCTATTATATTATAATGAAAAACAATAAGTTTGCTTTATATAGGTAATTTAGTCATGGCCTTTTGGTGGATTCTATAAAGTAAAACAAATTATAAAATTTTTGTTCATAATATTAAAGAATAACTTTAAGGCCTATTAATCACTCTCCACTAACCTTCAAAATTGTGTAGATCGTAGATAGATTACGTACCTCCGTAAATGTCGTCTGTTGTCCGCACCAGATTTTTAGTGTAATATACTGAAAAAAACAAACAGGTGTCTATCTATCTATCTAAATACAAAATTCAAAACAAATGGCTAATTTACTTTAAAATGTTTAAAAACCATATCGGAACCTAGAACCGGTCATTGCAACCCTATCAACTGTTGATTAACTTTCCTCGGCAAGATAACCAAAGGATATT